>JBAIZL010000001.1:347652782-347682782 GCA_036971475.1 Prosapia bicincta
GAGCAGGTGCCTTTATCTTAGTACAAAAGCCTTGAATTGTGTTTTTCCAATTCCGGACATTTTTTCATTCTATTGGATCCCCAAACGGCGCTTCACTTCAAAGTAATACATCCTATTCACTGTATGACCTTGTGTTAAAAAACCTTGAAGCACTGCGCCACGATTAAGGAAACAGTGTGCAAAATACATTTTAAAGACGTTGGCGTGCTTCTTTCTTGGGTTCTCTCATTTAAACGACTGGGCTTTGCCCTCGAAGTAATAAGAATATACCCTAGATTCTAAACAGGCTATGGCCTTTTCCATCAGGATCATCATTGACGACATTCAACACCTCTAGTGCGATGCTCATGTGACTGTTCTTCTGGTAAAAAATAAGCAGTTTCAGGATGAACCTACCTGACACATGCCTCATTGCTAAAACACCCATTAATATTATGTTTAACATCCTATCATTGATTTAACAATATTTGAAGACAATTTCCTCAACTGATTCAATGTTTTCATCTGTTATTGTACTGGGACGTCCAGAGCAAAGTTCGTCATCGATATATGCTCGGCCAACTCGAAAAAGCATGTAGCCTACTACTTGTATAATTTTGTTTTAACTTACAGTAGACTCAGCCTATCGCGGGTCTGGTTTCACTTCAAAATATTTGAAGTGTTTTGGAGCATTTAATACCATTTTATACACAAAACTTATTAATAAATGGTTTTGATCAAACCTAGCATACCAAAACATATCTGCACTCGTATCTGTCAAAACCAAACGAAAAATGTTTGTGTGCCACAAAAAAAACCAAAATCGGATGTGGGTTGGCAGCAAAATTTGAAATGTCACTTTACGTTTTGAACACACCTCGTATTATTGGGTTGAATAAAAATACTGTACTTAAAATTATTTTGACGATCCTATTATGGTTTTGCTTTCGGTAAAGCATATATATATATATATATATATATATATATATATATATATATCAAAGAGCGCTTGAGCTGAAACAGCATAAAAATTTTGAGAAAAGCTTAACTTAACATACAAGACAAATATTTTTGAGTTAAAAGAGCCAAAATCCGAACACCAATGTTTTGCAAACATTATGCTGAAATGGTTCAAATATGATTGATTGATTGGCCATTATTACAATTACTTGGAATATAACAGTTATATAATATAACGACTCGTGGAAAGTAACTCCCAAGGCAAGGTTATTTTTATTAAATCCAAGGCGATTGGTTTTACAGAAACCAATTTTAATGGTTTTCTATTTTTATTATTTATATTTGAATTATTATATTTTACATATATTAATTTTTTACACAAATATAATATTTATTTTCAATCGACTTAGAAAAAGAAGAAGGTGCTGTATTTGAACCGTATGATTTTGTATGATTGTTACACGATAATTTTCGAAGAAGTGACCGACCAAAGTGATTTTGCTTGCAAATGAAACGGGATACCCACGCTGTGGTCTCACTATATTTACTTCCCCTTCCAACTGTTTTCGAAACAATAATACGCTATTATGTTTATGAAGATTTATGAAACCTTGAGTGTTATGAACTATAAAGTAACTAATAAGCAAAATAAACCATCCCAGCATTTATTTGATGCAATAATCTATCATATATAAAAATAATATAGACAAAAAAATAAGTATAAAAGGAATGGGTTTTATCGAACTTAGTTCGAGCATCATTGGATAAACGGATTCTAATGAACGAATTTTCTTCATTAAAGCGGCTTTTTCGATGCTCTACCCATATTGATATAACTTGGTAAACTCGAATGAGATAAACCGAAATAAATATACTGAATACGATTTAGTTAATTTACCATAAGCAAGATATTCAATAATCCTCAGGTGAAAACTTCATTACTTCACAATATCTTGTGAAGGATTATTAAATATCGCAAGATAAATTCATTAATATAACTTCCATATTAATTTTCACTTATTTTTTTAAATATTATTTTATTTGTTTAAAAATGTTTTCCTTGTTAATTGTAAACAATTACTGTAAATGTCATTATTGTATATTTACCAGAGATTTTGCACTGCATTATTATTGATACGTTTGTAAACTGAAATTAAAAAAAAAATTGCAAGATAAGAAATAATATGTGCGATTTTAGAAACATTTGTCTATTGATTTTCCGTCTGATATGTTTACTGTAATTTTCTAGGGCGTGTGAATATGATTAGAGGGTTTCATTCACATCGTAATTGCATGGATAAATAATGCTAATTCTGTCGAAATAATCAACGGTATTAAACGAAATTCGATTTAATTGTAGACGGAAAATGTAGATCATACCCCCAAAAATAAATATTATTATGGTTAAACAAAAGTGATTTAAAAAGAAGAACCCAAATATATAAATTTTACTTGCTAAAATTAAAAAAATAATTTTCCTACAACGAAAACATAGTTTATCATAAGGTTTTACCCATAAAAGTTTCAAGTCGCTCCTCAATCGTGATTGAATATGCTAATCCTCAAATCCATTTTAGTATTTTCGAAAAAAATACTTTTTAATGGCTTGATTTCATGTGATTAATTATACGGATTCCTGACAATTGAAAATTCTTTGAATGATTTACACGGAATGTGAATATTGAAGATGGTGATAAATGCAAGAGATAATCTCGTTAAACCCTTTTAATCGATACGTTAATACATTTCTATAAGATAGATGTACGTAAGAAATGATTGAAAATCCTGTGTATATATCATACTTTGTTAATATACATGCCAAAGAGCTCTAACATCATGTAAACTCCATTTATGTGCTACATTCAGTATGTTAAATATGAGTCCAAGTACGAGAATCGGGGTACGTACGTCAAAAGTTTGTAGTTAATAAGTATATGTTAAACTATGTTTAATGGAACAATATTTTTATTACTTTTTTGTAAGTAAACACTATATATGAAGGTTCTTTTTTTAAATCGGATTTGTTTTTTTTATTATTTATCCGTATATATTATTATTTAACGTATATTTTATATAATAAATAAAGAAAACCTAAATAAGTAGTCAGTACCGACGTAAAGTTTGTTTTGTAAGTATACTAACACATAAATAGCGTATTTTAATATAGCTTTAATTTTTGGCTACTACGTAATAATTAGCCCAAATGATAAAGTTTCACGAATAACATTTATAATGGTTACACCTAAATTGAATTTTACATACATTCATCCCTTCCATGAGGGTATCTTTTCAAAAAACAATAATCAAATTCGTAAAAGAGTTTTCAAGTCTTGTGTAGTCAGCGATAAGCCTCACATTATAAATACACCATTTTACATTTATTTTATACTTTCTAATGTGATTTCATTTTCCATAGCGTAACATTATAAATAAAAATCTGTTGAAGAGGTAAATAAATTATATAATAAATTGAGTGAAAAGTAATAATGATTGTTAAAATTAAATATGTTCTTTATAGTTTGGTCAATTGGTATACTGAACGATAATTCCATCAGAGCTTCTTCTGTTAGAAAACCATATTTTGTAAAAAGAAATTTAAGGGTTGTTTTAAGAGAAATCGTTAAATTTTTTTCAAGTTTCACGTGGTTTATTTTTATAATTGCATAAGGATATTATATAGTAAGCAACGAAATTTCGTTTTTGAGTAAACACTAGAAATAATCATACACTAATTCAAAATAAATAAATACATTTAAATTTTACTGTAACTTTAATTTCAGACACCTGGATAAAATTTTGAACATTTCAGTTCAAAATGTTACACTAAAATCAACTCTCACAATTACCAGGTTCCATTTCAAGGGTGACAGAACACTTTGATATCTTTGAATTCTCTAAATTCAAAGTAAAACTGAGATTTGGAATATTAAATTATTACCGATCCAAAGAGGGCGAAAAGCAATAAAAGTGATGTTAAGTAATGCTACTACTTTACGTGCTAAATAGATTCCCTTTCCTGCTTTTACTTCTCTTTCTTATTTCTGATTTCATTTTAACAAATCAATACAATAGTGTATTACTTTCTTATTCACAACTTAAACAGATTATTCTGCAAAATCTAATTAGTGTATACAATTAAATTTTTGTAATTTACTTTATATATATATATATATATATATATATATATATATATACGTAAATATATGTAATTTCTTCAGAAATTTATTTAAACAATATATTTACTAAACATTTGCAAAAAAATGGTAAATAAATTAACAAAATTAACTATACTTTGTACTTCATACCTTTATTTATAGGATGTTGCTTTTTATATGCTTTCTATAAGATATTTATTTTTTTATAAGTTACAGTTTTATATCTTTAGAAATATAAATTATATATATATGATCGTTTTTTCTTACAATTTTGCATTCATTTTATACATTTTAATAATATGTTAGTTGTATGTTTTGTTTTTAACTCAAAAATACATTATACTATAACTATTAGGAAATCCTTCTTTCTTTCATTAAATTTTAATACTAATATAGATATATATTACATTCTTCTTCGCGTTTATTTTGTACTATTTCGTGTAATATTCTAATAATTATTTCAATGAAATCTTAAAGTATTACCAAGTTTGAGTTTCTCTGATCCTGAACAATTTTATTTTAAATGCAACAGGTTCAAACAAATCAATTGAATATCAGTTTTTTTGTATCTCTACATTGAACAACTATTTCTCTTAAATAATTTATTTTTATATAGTAAAAAATAACATCTTTTATCTAATACACTAAAAGACATCTGCAACAGTGTTGATTTTTCTTCTATAAAGTGGTAAATGTTGTAATTATAGCATACAAATGTTTAATCTTTCCTATACTGGGTTTTGATATACTAAATGTATAAAAATAAGTTTATAATAGAGTGTTTCTTCTCTTTTTTAACATTACCAAATTTTCCTTTGTTGACGCGCTTCACAATGACTCCAATTTAAAAATGTAAATAGTACTCTAGTTAAGGACTACCCATTAGGTACTACTTACATTTTAATACTCCATAAGGAGTACCACTTAAGTTTAAAATGAAGTTATTCCGAGTCGAGTCAACAAAGGAAAATATTGTAATGTTAGGAACGGCAGAAAAATGTACTCAAATATATAAAAATATTCCTAACAGAAGTGAAGAAGAGTATATTAAACATTAAAAAAATATTTCTTGGCAAGTAACCATGAACAGAGGAAATAATATTAAATATTCAACTGTGTCAGTAAAATTCTTTTTTTTTTTGGAAGGAGTAGGCTTGTATATTTTTCCATATTTTGTTTTAAAATATTAAAGTACACAAATTGCTATAATACGCATCTTGTATAGCAACTGAACGTTTTAGTAGTCTATAAAATAATTACTTATTATTTAGTGGAGATTATTATTGAGCCAGTCCCTGGTGAGGTATTTCAGTCAGTTAAAATAAATCCCATTTATTAAAGTGTAATGTAATCGATATTCCTTATATCCACAATTTATGAAGTAATTTCAAATATACAATTTTAATCTTATAATAAGTTATTAGTCTTTAAAGATATATTGCCCAACAATTTAATTATATAAGTATACTTAAAATACTATGGTCTTTTATAACCTCTGAATAGTATAGGTTTATAGTATATGAACTAAGTGCCTATGATTTAAGAAGTGAATCACAGACTAGCAAGTATTAGTATGCTAATACTAGTGTAGAAATGTCTACACAAACTTAGAAATCATTTAAATTCCGTAATTACATTTGCTTTTCAATATTGTACGATTATGTATCTAGTTAAATAAACTAATGAAATTCGAATGGTTAAACTTTCCTTCACTTCGATTTAATTGTTGCACATTTGAAATACATTGAACAAATCTTATAAACACATACAACGTCATTTATTTTTTCAATATATTATTGATTTTGTCCTACAGTTAATTGCATTTACATTCTGAATATTATATCGCTTAAAATGGTTTACCATTCAAAAACACTAAACGTTAGGTGTGAACTTGAAATACAATTAAATAAGTTTAAAAAACTCTGTAACGTAAAAGGAAATTATACCATAAATGTGTTTAAATATTCTTTTTCAAAAATAGCAAATAAAAAGCTGAATTTGATATTCATGGTTTTTATTATAAACTCTATTTTTGTCTAAATATAACGAAAATAGCTTTTCGCCCAAAATTCTGTTTTAAAATATGTGCGAGTAAATGTTTTCCATTTACTATTAGCATCAGTGTTGCCAATATAAATGCAAATGACAGCTTTGAAACCAATCGATAGTAAAGCATCTCGCAAATTTCAATTTAACTTTAACTAAGGAGACTAACTTTTTTTGTGGTAACAAATAGGTTAATTACTTTCATGTAAAAGTCATTGTTTAAACATTCGACGTGAAAATAAAATGTTAAATGTTCACTTTCCTGTTACATAATAAAACAGTGCATTTACATTTGTTTTAAATATTAAATAAAGAAAAAATAATATATATTGTTGTTTTTGACTGCTCATGTCTGCTATATTACATTCTTTCACTCAATTTGTTTTATGTGCTAAATGTTATTCTGTGAAGTAATATCATTATGAAGTAGGAAATCTAAACATACATGAGGCAAAAAACGTTTTTCTTGCACTAATACAATATAAACAAAAAATAAAAACAAAACAAAAACCACTATTGCAGAAACTATTGGATCTACGCTTATAGTCAAAGTAGTAGCACTGCTATTCAAAAATCACAGGAGAACCTCTGTGCTTCATTGTAGACCAGAATGGATTTAATTGAAAGAGAAAATAGACTAGCGATATAATATATATATATATATATATATATATATATATATATATATATATATATATATAATACATTAATTAAAAATATTTTAAAAAACAAGACTACTTTTACTACATATATTATTCAAAGCTTTTCGCCGATAAAACAGTACCAGCATCTTCAGGAAAAATAATTATCAGGAAAATCTCTGTGATTCAGTGTAGACCAGAATGGATTTAATTGAAAGAGAAAATAGTATTGCGATTTAATATATATATATATATATATATATATATATATATATATATATATATATATATATATAATAAATTAATTTAAAATATTTAAATAACAAGAATACTTTTAATACATATATTATTGAAAGCTTTTCGCCGATAAAACAGTTTCAGCATCTTTAGGAAAAATAATTATCTAACAAAATATTTTTACAAAAATTAAATCATATGTACTACAAACAACCATTGTTTATAAGTATTGCACTTTATGTAATTTTTTCTATAACATCAATGATCTTATAAATAGTTTGGTGCCTTGATCTCACTTTAATCTGTTCATCAATTAATCTGTCTTTAACTTTATGTTTATAAATTTCCAATGTTTCATATATATTCATCTTTAACCTTTTGTTTAATTCTTTTATTACCTTCATATTTTCTACTTCAGGAAATTAGTGTCCATTATTAATACAATGAGAGGCAAAATTTGATTTGTATATGTTTGGTTTAATATAAGCTTTTAAATGTTCTTTGTATCTTTCTTTTAATTCCTTTTTTGTTTGTCCTACATATAATTTATTAGAATCTTGACATTTTATATTAAATACACCATTTCTTTCGTGATTATTATATTGATTATTGCTATTGTTTATTAAATTTTTAATTTTATTATCAGCTTTGTAAGTAACTTGGAATTTGTGTCTTTAAATAATCTTGTCATCTGGTAATCTTTCGTTACCAGTGAATGTAAAAGTTGTAAAACGTCTTCCCCTCGTAATATGTACAAAGTTATTGTCGATTTTCTGTTTCCTTATTATGTTATTATTTAATTTATCTATAGTGTTTCTTTTATATCCATTTTCTAAACCAATTTGATATATTATATTTTTCTCATTCATTTCATCATTTCATATGTGCAACATTGGAATTTTATAAACATAAAGTTAATGACAGATTAATTGATGAACTGATTCAAGTGAGACCATGACACCAAACTATTATTAAGGTCATGATTACACGCATGTAATATAAGACGAGACCTTTTAGAAATATGACTGTTTAAATCATCAATTTCGATGCGGGAATTGATTCTTAAAGAGGAAAATTTATGAAACATTTTTGAACCTACAAAATGATACGAGTCTTGGGTTATTCCGACGTTGATGTCGTTGGCTTTTTCGTCTTAATCCTTTAATTTGCATTTAGATTGGCAACACTGCTGCTGGTAGGAGTGGTTATAATTTTCTTAGATATATAAAGGTATCAAGTGAGATTAGTTTCTGATAAAATCATCAAATATTTTATGTAAACAAAGCAGATAAGTAGGCTCTGTTGTTACCGTGAATCATTTATGATATAATTTATATTAAGAGAATTATATATTGAGAATTATTAAATTGTTTTTCTCATTACGTAGATAAATCAAGGTGTGAAAAAGCCAACACAAAATCAGAATACTAAACCTATTAGTTTTACTATATTAAAAACAATTTCAATTTTTTCTAATGTAGAGGCTTAGCTTCGTAAAAGAAACGATTGTTTCGAAACGCGTTAGAAAATAAGTTCTTAAGTATTACTTAGTTATGTATTGATTAGTTATATTTAATTTTACTATCGCAATAAAATACAAATTTAAATTTCTATTTTTCTTAATAAAAGAAAACTAAAACAAATTATATACCTAAAAAAAGTATTTTTATTGTAAATTACCTCTGAGAATGATTGCGATGCAATTAAAATATACATAAGGTTTTAAATAAAAGAAAAAGTCTTTTGTGGTATAGCAGATTTAATTTTAAATTAAACATTACGCTACAGTCTTATACAGTTACTTAAATTTGTAACTTAATTATTATAAACCGAAAAATAGAAAGTATCTGAAAAACATAAATAACTGTATTTTTCAAAACAATTTATTACTACATTGTAAATAGAAATGCCTAGTCAACAATATATGAAAATATGGTAAACATATGAAAAACAAATGTTAATAAAGTAATACTTGCAATAAATTCAACATGACATTTTATATTTACACACTTTTAATGAGCAACCATCTGAAAAAGATTAGGTTTGAAGTACTTAAAATTATTATTAATATAATTAGTTTGTAATTCGTAAATCGGTATATATATGATTTATATGTATATATTTTAATTATTAATACACAAGAATACATATTGCGATATTTATATATATATATATATATATATATATATATATATATAAATTATATATAGGCTAAAGATAGGTCACAGACAATTTTGCTTTTTTAAACACTCGACGTTTCGAATATCTTTTCGAAATTCCTTTTCAAGCGCTCAGTTTTAATTAAACAATTATACAACATTACTTATGAATTATAAAATACATACCATTATATAAAATATAATAAAAATCAACAAATTACAAAACTCTTAATCAATTTACAAGTAACGTTTTTTCTATTACAACGTTTAATTCACACACACACACTCACACTCTCTCTCTCTCTCTCTCTCTCTCTCTTTCTCTCTCACACACAAACACACTGAAACGGGTTGGGAATGTCCCGTTTCAATTCAATAAAAAATTAAAATAATCTCAATTTATGAAATATAATTTAAATAAATTGTTCAAGTCATGAATATTGACCATTAAGTCTATGATTCTAAAATAAATTGTAATTGTACAAAAATCATGACTTCGGGAGTGTTTTGTGTGCTACGAAAAAATCAGGTTTCTACAATATTTAAAATAAACAGTTAAGACAAGAAAAAACGGCAAAATCCAAGTCACACAAGCAAATCGAGAGTGGTGGAATAGAGACGATAACTATCGCTGGGCGTTTATGCGCTCTCTCGTAATTAGGCCACTGACCAGAATGGTCATAGTTTTCTGTTAAATTAGCAAAATGGAGTTCTAGAGCATAAATTCGAGGCCGCGGAGTGCGGGAATAATGTAGTATGTCTTAATTTATGTCTAGTGAAAACTAGACATCGAAATATGAAAAATCACGGTTAAATTTTCATTTGTCAAGAAACTGGCTTCGCCGAATTTATCCGTTCCTGCTTCCTAGATGAACCAAATTCCAGACGAGAAGAACTACGAGTCTGGAAGCATAAAGTCATCTCCTTGGACCATGGGATGTATCATCGAAAGTGCGAGAATTGGGCAAGTCATGATTTCTATACAAATTTAGTAATAAAATAAAATTTTATTTTGAAATACGTTTCAAAGATTCAAATAAATGCTTTAAATGTGTAATATTATAAATAATGGCTTTATTTCCTTGAAAATTAAATAAAAAATTGGTAATTACAAAATTATTTAGTTATAAAAATGGTTATGTAAAATTGTTCAAATGTTTGCAAATAGAGAAATAGTAAAGTATATGGAAAAAGATAGAAAGAAGATTAGGCATAGTTATAAAATAAATTCATTCATACTATCTAAGGAAATGCAGTAAAGTTTGTTACAACCAGTTGTTAAACAAACTGGGAAAAAATATTTATCAATATTTAACTTGTAGAAAAATATAAATAATTTCTCAACCAGAAATTATTTAACAAAGTCAATCACAAATTATTGAGTATTTTTGAAAAAGTGATAAAATTTGAAATTTAGTTTTAATTAAAATACTTCAAATTATATATATATATATATATATATATATATATATATATATATATATAATCATAAGCTTGTAAATCAATGATTTCTGTGGCAGTAGAATTAGTAACAAATTTCGTTTCAATAATACAATATGTAAATTTATTGAATGTCATTTAACTGCTGGCACAAAATAAGATCATAAATTAAGTTTGAAATTTATAATAATTGAAATAAACTTAGCCAACCTCCCTGCAATAAATACCAAAATAATTTTAGCTTATTTAAGGAAAATTTAATTTTTGTTTTGTTAGCTAAGGACTTTAAGATTTTATTTCAGAATTTAATTATTTAAGAATTTATTTCAGTTACAAATTTCTTTATTATTAAATTCATTTTCCAACAAAAGTCAAAGGAGTAAATTTTATTGAATTAATCCTGTGTACGAAACTAATAAATTTAATTATTTCCTAACTAGTAAATTATAATAGTAAATTAATAAAATCAATACAATAATTAAAATCCAGCCTATTAGAGTCAGTCATATTTATTTAGTAATAAATAGCTTGAAATCAATGTGCAACCTAAAGATAATCGAGCAACCCATCCAGAGAAATTAATTTAATTAAATTATAAATTATGAGCTAGCTTAAGGACTAGTTGGTTTAGCTTTAAAGCCCAGGACTTGATACTCACTGGCAGGTTTTACCATATGAAACACAGGACCTCTTTTAGGAGGACATGGTAAGACTCTATCTTGCACGGACTTCACTAAAGCAGGAGCATGGTGGAGAGATGTCTTTAAGGCATGGTAAGGCAAATTTATGATGTGATAAATTTTATGTGTTTCAGCTGACATAAATTAGACCATATCACAGATCACTGACCTTACCATGACTTTAAATACACTTTATATACAACGTTCCCAGGGTATACTTATTAGATGGGATTTTAAATACTTGCTCATGTAACCAGGTGGTAGGCAACTTTCGACAGGTTGAAGGTTGGGGGTGATGCACCGTTGCAACACACACACACACACACACACACACACACACATATATATATATATATATATATATATATATATATATATATATACGTACAAAATTTATTGTATTTATTATTATAATACTTATTAAATGTATATATATATATATACATTTAAAGAATTTATATTTTTAAATACATAAAACTACCAACCCTGGTATTGATACTGTGCGGGCACATTTTCAGTTAATACTCGTATAGTGCATAGGTTTTTCCCAACGTTATAACAATAATAATTAAACATTAGCTCTTTTCCGAAAGGAACAGTGTTTCCATTTTCCGATTTGTGTAGTTCAAACTCTTGTTTTATATATAAAATTTTCTCAACAAAAAACAGTTCGAACATTACCGTATCTAAGTGCATAGTTGCAAAATTTCTTTGCAAAATCGGTTTTATATTGCAAGAAGCGGGTAAGTTCTTTCTATGATCCAACTATTAACGAGGTCTACTTGAAGTCACTGACACTTAAGAAAATTGGCATAATTTTTGTTTACACTTATTGCCATAAAATATTCACGCTCTTCGCTAAGCCTCACCCAACTTCTACTACCATTAGTCGTCATTCTGCCTACAAAAGGATGTAAGGCGTAAGACCTTTTTCTGTCCCAAACGAGAGTAAGACTACTTCAGGTATGATTCTCTTACTTTCCATTACAAGGGCTTTGTACTCTACACTCTTTTATTACTCTTCAAGTAATTTTCAAACCCTTTATTATGTTTCGTAGGTTAAAGGATCACTGCCTTAAAGCCCCCAAAACAACTATTGGTAATAACTATAACAACTTAGCAAAGATAATAAACAATGATTACCTAAAATAGTCTTCATATATAGCTATTATGCTATGTTTCTATTTTTAAAAACGAGAAGGCTTGTCGTAAAACAGTAACCTTTCTCACAATATGATATAATGAAACTATTTTTGATAGTTTAGCCACGTCTTACAACACAATAAGTCCAATTAAATTAATCTAAGAATAAACATTCGAAATTTAAACGTCAATATAATCATGAATTAATAAATGATTTATTTATGTTATTTAATTACGAAAATATGTATTTGCTGAATTGAAAAAGACATTAATTAATACTTGCAACTTGCATTTATGATGTGTGCTTTCTTGGATTGAGATAGATTATCTTTTTAAGATATGAATCAAACGGTTAAATATCAGTGTGATGAAAGGGTAAAAGGACTGAAATAAGATATTTAGGTTATTACTGTATTTAGTTATGAACAGTAAGTTAAAAAATTAAAGCGGCTGTGATTAAAATACTGTATAAACATATCTACTAAATTTAAGAAGAGACGAAATAAATGTACCTAAATAACTAAATACAACTAAATATGTGAATAACTGATCGTAAAGGCAGGTGTAATGAAGTACAAAAAATTTACTTTTAAAAAAGTTTACTTTTAAAATAGTATTCATTGTCTAGAACCACCTGAATTTACACTAGTTAAAAATTCCACAAATTTATACTTACAACTGCGTAAAAGATCAGAAAAACTGATCTTTGCATATTGTAAGAAAAATAATTAAATTAGAAACTCATGTAAAATATAAAACTATAAGATAATATATTTGTTGTCAAATAATATCAGCACCTGAGTGAGCTGTTAACCGTATTCCTAAACATACACGAATGATGGTTTTGTTGTTACTAAAAATATTGCAAACAAAGTAATAACTTGAGAACGTGTTTTTTTCTAAGTTTAAATAATTATTCTCGTGAGTTTTGCTTTGACCTCAAAGAGCTACGAAGTAATAGAAATAAATTTATAATAAAAATATTGAGACATATCGTTTTCCATTGCAGTAAACAGTCGTTATTAGTGGTTAGAACTGATGGCGTCACTTAGTGCAGTCGAAAACGCTGTTTCACTAGGTTGACCATAAATTTATCAAAACAATAGTTGAACAATAGTTTAACAAATCGTTGAATATGAAGTTCGAAAGTGATTATATTTTATTTTATATATATATTTCTCATATATATATATTTTATATTCATTATATTTTCTCACTGTTTTATTTTATTGTTATATCTTTAGGGAGTTGGAGAACTATTTTAATTACACAAAGACAGTATCTGTAAAGTGCTCGCAAAAACTAAAGCTATGTATTACAAAATCGTTGCAGACACGGTTTTACTCACGCTTATTGTGGGGAAGTAAATTCTCTCGCGGTTGTTAATGACTGCAGACAGCCTAAGAGGGGGTTGGTGTTAAGACTTGAAGGTGATTGACAGGTGAAAAAGGGGAAAGAAAATATATTGGCTAATGGAAAAAAAGATTGGCTCAATCTGGAAGGGAAACAAATTACACAGAGGGGTGCATAATGTCTGTATTTTGCTACAATAGCAAAGTAAATGGAATATTAAATATGAATAAACAGTGCTTTGTACGCAAATTAGAGTAATGGTTTTACATGGGTAACAAATTATTCTAGTGGAGGGAAGGGGCTTTTAAACGGTTTCACAACTACACTTCCATCTTAGATGTAACTGGGTCTTCGGACTTGTGTTTGTCATGGACCGTGCTATCAGATGTTTTTAATTGAGAAACAATAGTCCACAGAAATTTCATCTTAAAAATTGTATCTCGTGTTGTAATAACTCGTGTTGTATCTCTTGTAATTACTTGTTTTGTGTAGACCTATTTGTGATTGTGATTGCGAATTAAATATTAAAATTTAAAAAATATATGTTTTAGTATTAATATTTAGAGATATAGAATTTCACAACGTCGTATTTTAATTGGCTAAAACGAACAAAACATTGTTTTATTCAATGTAATATTAAGTGTGAATTCGGTGTTTAGCAAATAAAAATTGCAAAATAAAAGTGTATCTGGTTGGATGCAGATTTGAAACTGTGTTACAAAGGGCATATTGGACGTGGGCTTTGTTGAAAAAACTAGTAAAAAGGCATGCATTTTTAAATATTTTGCATGAGCAACTTTGATAAATTGGTTATGATACTGCATTAAATAACAAAAGGAATAACATTCTATTCTTTCGTGTTGAAGATGGCAAATTGAAAAAGGAATTTTACGTTACTGAGTTCAAGGAGAACCCTCAACGAACGTTTACGTTTCCCTTCAGATTATCAACGAAATTAAAAAACTCTGCATAAGGTAAATATCATGTTTTAATAGGGATATTGCTGAGTACAGATGTTAAAATAAACTGCATCTCTTATAGGTTAGAGACCCTATTCAAGACCAATTTTTGAATGACCAGATATAATTTACAGGATGTTGTTCAGGATTTAAGGTAAACCCTCTAGTTCTATAAAGGGTTTGAAGTTTTAGTAATATTTACATAATTTTATTCAGGATTCAGTTAATTGAAATATGTTAATGTATAATCTTAGGCTATGTGAAAAATAAAACTGGAAATATGGGCGTTGGAATATAAACAATAACTGTATAAGAGTCAAAAAGTGTGAGGGAGCTTTACAATCTGAAGTAAAAAGACCCTATACTTTATATGCTAAGATTAAAGACGTATTTCGTTAAAGTAACGGATTGTGAGAGAAATGGATATCGTTATCTATGAATCAATTTCCATAATACAAGAGACGCTAAGGTAAAGAAAAGTGAAAGTGATAGAAAAGGAAAAAACTGTGCAATGGTATTTAAAAAGGAAAATAGTGTACAATACTGCTTGGAACTAAAAAAAAAATATATAATTGGAAATTAAAAGGTTTATTACACTTTAATTTACAAGTAAAGATCTACTTCAAAAATTTTTATTCGGTATTATTCTAAACTTCCATATTTTCCAGATGTGACTGAAAAGCAATGGTAAACGCTTTCACTAAGAAATATTGCTCGTGAAGATATCCTAATAGGAAAAGTAGAACCCAGGAGAACTCTCTTATTTCAGCGTTCTTAACACTATATAACCTACATAATTATATAATTATGTCTTTTTTCGGTTTGGATGGCAGTAACAATTCTGTTTAAAAAAAACAAACTATTTATTATTATTATTATGAAAACTTGTCTTATTAGACCAACTATCAACTTTTCTTGCATTATCCTAATCTAAATACTCATATACCTAAAGTGCCCGTTAACTCTTTAGTTCTTGTCTGGACATTGTCCATTGTATATATTAGAACTAACACAGCACAACACAACACTACACTAACTCAAATGGTTTGATTCTCTTCAATCTTCTAACCATGTACTGGTTATCCAGAAGTTGAAGAGTCACTGTACTTGGATGAAGGTGAAGTCTTTCTTCATGTTTTTGGGCCATTTTCTTTATTTCTTCCGTTATCTTTAGATCTCGGTGAATATTTTTGTTTTTTTACATAACAAGGGGCATTAACCATATTTATCAGTATTTTGGAAAATCTGAAGAATTTCTACATTAGATTCCTTTGCACAACCCCATAGTTTGTTGTCGTAGAACCAAACTGGTTTCAATATCTGATTGTAGATTTGTATTCTATTTTCTAATGAGAGGTTTAAATATTTACCCAAGAGCCAATAGTGCTTACGGTATTTGATATTTAATTCCTCATTCTTTTTCTTGATGTGGTGTTTTCATCTTAGTTTAGCACTTAGGTTCGTATTTAGATATTTAGCTTAATTTTCATAAGGTATGATGTTTCCTTTAACATCCAGTAACGGAAGATCTTTCAATACCTTATTTGTGAATTTGATGTGGGCCGGCGTCACTTTATTCAGTTTGATATCCCTTTTATCAATCCATAGAACTAAACTGGTTTCAATGTCTGACTGTAGATTTGTATTCTATTTCCTAATAAGAGGTTTGAATTTTTACCCAAGAGCCAATAGTGCTTACGGTATTTGATATTTAATTCCTCCTTCTTTTTCTTGATGTGGTGTTTTCATCTTAGTTTAGCACTTGAGGTTCGTATTTAGATATTTAGCTTTATTTTCATAAGGTATGATGTTTCCTTTAACATCCAGTAACGGAAGATCTTTCAATACCTTATTTGTGAATTTGATGTGGGCCGGCGTCACTTTATTCAGTTTGGTATCCCTTTTCTCAATCCATAGAACTAAACTGGTTTCAATATCTGACTGTAGATTTGTATTCTATTTCCTAATAAGAGGTTTGAATTTTTACCCAAGAGCCAATAGTGCTTACGGTATTTGATATTTAATTCCTCCTTCTTTTTCTTGATGTAGTGTTTTCATCTTAGTTTAGCACTTAGGTTCGTATTTAGATATTTAGCTTTATTTTCATAATGTATGATGTTTCCTTTAACATCCAGTAACGGAAGATCTTTCAATACCTTATTTGTGAATTTGATGTTGGCCGGCGTCACTTTATTCAGTTTGATATCCCATTTATCAATCCATTCTAGAAGTTTGTTTATTGGTCTTTATAATTTGTCCGTAGATTTGTATTTCTTTGTCAGTTGCTAATAAAGCTCTGCCATCTACAAACGTTGATATGGTCACTTCTGGAGCGGTAGGAATATCGCCCGTGTAAAGTATCCTAGCTTGGGGTAGGCCTACTCCTACTTTGATTTCCTTAATGTAGGGATATTCCCCTTCCTGCTTGATCCAATGTTCCGTCAGTTATATATGTTGTTACAACGAAACATATTTCTTTAGGAGCAGCTTATTTAATGCATGGATCAGGCCACGCCTTATCAAAAGCTTGGGCTACATCTAGAAATAGTGCAGTGCAAATTTGTTTATCTTCCAAACCTCTATCTATTACATCCGTTATTCTATGGATCTGATATAATGGAATTCTTTTCTCTGAATCCAATCTAGTATTATCCATGGCTGGTTTAAGCCTTTTCAGTTAGAGCTATTCGAATAACTTAGAAATTGTAGGAAGTAGTGATATCGGTCTATATGATTTAATATCATTAGGCGATTTCCCTAGTTTTGGTAACATTACAGCATCTGCTATCTTCCAGATATCTGGCACATATTTGAGTCTAAATTCTGCATTAATAAGATAAGTAAGCATGACTACTCGTTTTCTTGGGAGGTCTTTCAATATTTGTCCGGTGATGAGATCAAATCCTGGGGCTTTTTTGGAAGTAAGATTCATCTAAATTTCTTGATCCACTCCCTTTATAGTTGCCAGTGGTATTACTTCTGACATTATATTGATACTATTGTCCAAATCATAATCGTTTATCATTTATTTGGGCTGGAGTATGCCTGCTAAGTGTTCTGCGAATAAGTCTGCATTTTATTATAATTTTTTTCCCAACATTTGTTGTCTTTCCTGATTGGAGGTAATGAAGTAAATGGCCTTTTGATTTTCCTGGTAGCTCTCCAAAGGGAATATTTTGTTTACTTCATTGCGTCCATATTCTCCAAATTAAAATTTACAGAATCCTGTTTGAGTTTCCGGATTGCCTATTTATTTTTTTTACTTTTGTTATTTAAAATGGTTTTGTCTACTAGATCTCTGGACTGCTGCCATCTTCTTCTTGCCTTATTTTTTTTACAAAACAGGTATTCTTGTATTCTACTGGGTAGTTGTTTCTTTTAGTGTTTTAATTAGTCTGTCTTGTGTTATTATATGCAGCAGTAAAACACAAATAATAATTAGAAAAAGCTTTGTTTGTTATAAATCATTTTCAAATTAGCAATCCGTACAAATATACCATAAAATGGAGCCAACATCATTGCTGTCTAACAAAAATCGAAATTTTACGGACTAATTTTTCTGGCATATGTATTAGTACTTTCACATATATAAAAATATAAAAATTCAGTTTATTAATTTATAAAAATTACTCCTATATTTAACTATGATATCAAACAAAATGTAGAACATTATTGAAACTATCAGCATATGTTATTAGGTAGGCCTACTAATTAAATTGAGGTGAACAAATTTAGTTAATGGTTATACCTTAAGATACTAATATTTTGTACGTAAATACTGCTGCATTGTATAAAGTAGTAGGAGAAGAATAATAAATGAATGAAATCAAATAAGTACGTAACAGTAATTTTTATAATTTTTCTATTATTTTAAGAAAGAGTAGTTTACATTAAAACTAGTTTCCTAAACTAAGGCTCGTAGTGGTAATAACAAATCAAATAGTGACTTTTAATTATTTATTTTTTGAACGTGTGAGGATATTTTCGAATTTAAAAGTGCTAAGAATAATTATTTATTTTCATAGATAGTTGTAATTATATTACTTGAAGATATATTTTGGAACATTTGAAGATATAAAACGCAACAATTAAATAGAACTACTCTGACAACACCCTGAATAATATATTTATATATTATTGATTATAATATATATACGAGTACATGAGAATATTTCCGTGTATAACTAATAATTTGGGAAATAAGTACCAGCCATCACACAATTCATTTTGTATACATTTAAATATATTATTTCTTATAAAATAATCTAGTATACACTTCAAGTAATAACCAATACTTAGATTTTCATTATGTATGAGCTGCATATAACATCTAGATGATCATTTATATAGTCAACAAATATATAATAACAAAATATACACCTATAAATTATGATTGACACGCAGGTTTAATATTCCAGTGTGTTGTCAATGTACAGTAGGTTTTAGGCTACTATTAAAAAATATCTTTCGATTAAATCCAAATGTGGCTTTTCGTATAAAATCTGTTTTTTACAGAAAATTTGTTTCATTGTGTCTCCTTGAGTAGCTGTTTCACTTGAGTAGTCTATTTTCAAGAGGCTGACGAAAATAGTTTGAAAAATTTTGTATCGATATGAATGTTATTTTGTAGATTTTATGGTAGAGCAGATTTACAATGGCGTAAAAACAAAAACAAATCTTATTCTTGAGGGCAACACTTCATTTGTAGGCACTCGTATAAATCTTGTTCAGACGTCAATTACTTCAGTCGACAAGCAATTTGCTAAGTCAGATAATTCGATTACACCTTCATCAGTTAATTTTACAGCATCTCTAAAAGCTTTTATTTTTCCAATTCCATAAAGTAAAGAAGGGCATTAGAAGCTGTGAACAATTGTATAGATGGGATTTCAAAGCTTGTAAGATTTCAACATCTGTAATTACGTCATCAACATATTTAAACTGATTTATTCTAATTTTAAAGTAATTGTCCTTCTTTGAAAAGACACATTACCATTCGATTACACCTTTATGCAATTCACATTGCCGAGAATAAGTAGCTATATATGATTGTATTACCCATTTTCACTTAAATCACTTTTAAAAATGTAATTTAAATATTAAAAGAATCTTATAGCCATATAAGTCGTTAAAAGTATGTTATTAACAACCCTATATGTTAATAGCCTATTATAGTTGTTGCAGTAACATTTCAACAACCTTATAAGGAAACTCATTATAAAATGCTTTACCAAAGTATAACTGTATATTCAACGAAACTGTAAATGATGAGGTGTATAATCACCAAATATTTAGTTGAAAAAAACTGGGTTGATACGTGAGTAAAGAAACCATGATTTATTACAAATTCCGTTACGTTTCCACGACTAAATATTCGTCCTCGTTCAGACCTGATCTCCTCCTTTTAACTACTTTCAGAGCTATTAGAACCAGAAGACAACTTCCCTTCTACACTTCTAATACGTTCAATAGTAGAAAGTTTGTTTAACTGTTTCATTGTTTGATTGTTAGACAAATATTATACTTTTTAATGTATTAAAAACGTAGAAGAGAAGTTGTTTTCTGGTTCTAATAACTCTGAAAATAGTACAAAGGAGGAGATCAGGGCTGAATGAGGACGACAAATTAGTCGTCGAAACGTAGCCGATTGTTTAATAAATCTAGGTTTAGGTTTCTTGACTTACGTATAAATGACTTATTTATTAATTATAAACAAAATAATTTTAAAAAATGCTCAAATTAAGCTATATAAATGTCAAACCCATGTCTGCTAGCGAAACACACACACATTTACACAATTATACATGTAAAATAACGTAATAGACATTTTGAAAATCATCATTTAGTTTCAATAAAAAACGTGTGAACTATATTAAAGTAATGTTATAATTTTACGTCACTAATCAGATTTAAAAACTTTATATTACCTTTACTAATATATATTTAGAAAGATAGAGGAGCTGTGGCACAGACCAACCACTATTACTGTGTTAATATTTATTTGCATTTAGATTGGATTTCCAGTCACTGATAGCTCAAAATCATAGTTTCGTGAAAATGCAGTATTAATTAACATACGAATTAGGTATAACGTTATTACACATCAATGTGATATCCTCTACCTACATGATGTTCCCTTACTTAGGGTGACATATATTTATAATATTAATTCATAAATGACATTATAAACTGACTTCTTTTTATAAATGTCATCTTTGCGTTTTACCTGTATTTCTGTAAATATTTGAATCAGTTTTTGAAAGATTTTCTGCCCCTTTAAACTATCCTCTGTGAGTCAAATAAAACACTGCATTATGGGTAATATTAAATTTGGCATGACTGATATTTTACCAGATAAAACTAACGTTTCGTAAAGCCGTAAGAACTCCACTATTACAGCACAATGATACAATCTGGGAAAAATAATCTTGATGTAAGTTTTCATCTTTTGGAAGGAAACATTCAGATATTTTTATCTATTTTTATCTACCCTGGAAAATTAATTAGTCTAAATAACAGTGTTTCTCCTCGAAAGGTAAATCTTAACTTGTAAATTATTCAACATTATAGTTTAATTTTATTATTTTTACACAAAACTACTTATTACACAAAATTAAAGTATAATTAGAGAATGAATATATGGTACAACCCACAAATATAAAATTTTTTATTTCATACGCGTTTCAACGACTAATTTGTCGTCATCCTCAGTGAAGATACACAAATCAAATTAACTGAAAAAAAAAAAAAAAAAAAAAAAAAAATATATATATATATATATATATATATATATATATATATATATATATATATATAGATGTTTAATATACATATATATATATTTTTTTTAGTTAATTTGATTTGTGTATCTTCACTGAGGATGACGACAAATTAATCGTTGAAACGCGTATGAAATAAAAAATTTTATATTTGTGAGTTGTGCCATATTTTTATTCTTTAATTATAACTTTCACTCACAAGCCAGCTCGAATATTATTTATAAAATTAAAGTACTTTAAAATAACTCACTGATGCTGCTGTACAGAGACTTATTTAGTCACAGTTAGTACACCGTGTATAATTTTCAATTACCAATGCTCTCTGTCGAACATTCCCCTGATCTTCAAGGTAAACGTTAATGAGTTAGCCTGATATTATAGCCAATGTTATTTGAAGGAGTTTATTAAAACCTCTATTGCCAAAATTGCTTTAGAATTGCATTTTTTCTATGACACTATAGTCACATTTAATATCCATAACCTGCATACTTTCACAATTCTAACTAAATCCACCCTCCTTGTGAAAGAATTTAAAAGGTAAATGCTAAACTCAGAAACTATCCTAATAATGATTTATGAGAAAAAATAACATATCTAATTATAAACCTTATGATTTTAGTTGAACACGTTTCCACAACAATGTTGTCATTACTCGTGACTGTGACGATATAAATCTTGATTAAAATCTATGGGTGATTTAGTTCATGAGTGATTTATATTCTATATCGACTACATATTTAAAACGACGCGTCTTTGCAAAAATTTTAATAATAATAAATTTAAAATAATATGTTTTCAATAACTAGGGTATTAAAATATTTATTACAATTTCTAATAGTTTGTGGATATTTAGATTTTTGTAAAAACGTTATGACCGATATTATATCAAATCAATAAGTTTATTATAATAGTGACAAACGAAAGTGTACAAAGGCTTGATTATGAAATATTACCCTGCGCTGGTATTCCAATACCCTTATATAAGAACATTTACTCAATCAAGTTACTAAAGCTCACACTCCCAAAACCCCTTTCAATATAATAATAATGTGGCATTACAATAATAAAATAATAGATATTAAAAACTGTTTTTAATGCAAAATCTAACATTTTAATACACGAATCTATAAGTAGAACATAATAATTCATTGTTTATAGTTTACTATATATATATAAGTTGAAGTAGGCTATTATAAAAAAACGTAGAATATACAGGCACTATAGGAAATTGTACAACCTTCGTTTTATATATGTGCTGTGTATAAGTTATAATCCTAAACACAAGTTCCTACTCTGCCAGTGTGTTTCATTTTTATTTGCTACTTTACAATTATGTCGTAATTATATTCAAAGTAATGTAAAATTAAAAGCGTAATTTTGTTCTACAAAAATGCTACATCTTGTTTATTTAATAGGCTTTCCTGGTTCATTAGAAGTTTAGCAAACAGATGAACAAAAAATAACGAATCAACTTTCGCAAAGCTTTTTGCATCCGATTCGTTATAAAGTTTGAGTCAGACAGCATAAAACCAGTCGCTAACTAAACAGACGATGGCTTTAAAGTTTAGTTTAATGAATTCACCTTTGTCTTCACGTGCAGATGTATTTTTAAATAAATAAATGTTTAAAAGTTTTGAAACAAATAGACGTCATATGGAACCTTATATATTATTTACGGCTATTTATGTGACATACGAGTAAGTATACATACATACATATATGTTGATTTGTAGAAGATGCTTTTCTTGTAAAATTATTATTTATTTTCTTATAATATATTTACCAAAATAATGTTCTGTATAAATCCCTTTAAAACAATAATAAGACAATTATATTTAATTTCAAAGGATTGTTGCGATGAGATATGTATACATAGATTTAGCCATTCTTGTGAGTATAAGAGTAGAAGTGTAGATATTAGATAGTAGTATATGTAGACTGATTTTTGTAAGTGCAAACATTTCCATTCCAAGAATATTTATAAAACAAAGCACTGGCTGGTGTTTATCGATATAATATTATCTGCTTCGCAACTGTGTGAAAAGCTTCGAGCCCCTTGTTTTATAATAGTTCTTGCTCTTGAAATGTGTATACTTTCTCTCCCTCCCTACACACACACTCACACACACACACACACACACACACACACACACACACACACACACACACACACACACACACACACACACACACACACACACACACACACACACACACAAACACACACAAACACACACAAACACACACACACACACACACACACAAACACACACACACACACATATATGTATATATATATATATATATATATATATATATATATATATATATATACGTATTTCATTAAAAAAACATAATGAGTACGTAATATTCAAAGTTTAAAGGCCAGCTTCCAAATTCCCATCTTATGTAACAATAATTTATTTTTAGCAGGCAAATAAACTACAGTATTTTTATATTTTTGCAGTACTATAAAATATTTATTTATGTATTACTGCATTATTATAAATACTACTATAGTTTATATGGCTACTAAATTAAAAACTATTCTGAACGAACACTGTTTCGTCCGATAGGTACCAAAAACTATCAGATATGTTTCAAAATATCGCCATTTCTAGTTCACTAAATAAGTGTTTTCAGAAATAACTTGTACAGAAAATAATATAATTATATCTACCCATGCCCTTTTATCACTATGAGCGTTTAGTTTCCAAAAGTTTATAATATCAAATGTTGCATCTAAAAGTACACAAGAAAAAACAACGTTATTTGAAATTAATTTCCAAATCAATAAGCAAAACGTCTAAATAACATCTAGAAGTTTCTAACGTAATTAAAATACAGCTTTTGTACATTATTTACATTAAACTTGAGTACACTATTCATGTTCAATGTATATGTTTCCTTTAATTTACAATTTTTGTTTTTTGGAAATTAAATCATAGTGCTTATACTAAATCATGTAACGTAGAAAATTAAAAATTGTATTACAATAACGCAGTTATCTTTAATAAACTGAAAGATAATTATATTGTATATCATTTTATGTTTAGATTATTTGCTGGAGATTTACATTCAAAAGGGGAAAACCTAACTTTATTTTTTAATAAATGCTTAAAGTATACGTCACAAATAAGTTAAATTTCTACAAAATAAGAAATATAAATATCAAAACATGTTTATTATAAAAAAGTAATCGCAATTTTTTATTTAAATGTGTTCATGGTGTCTTACAATTTAAGAAATATTAGAATAAAATATTGATAAACCATATCTCAGACCCTCACTATACGTTTAACACTCAATACGTGCAATAAATAAATAGTATAGGTCTATAAGTATAACCTTTTCGTGATAAAGGAAGTAATAGGACCATTTATTACAATAAAATTTAAAGGAAACGCTAAAAATTCAACAACTTAACTTCTTTAACCTGAAAGAATAAATTAACACTTTTAAACTTTAAGCAGATCTAAAACAATCTTATGTTTTTTGTATTCTAATTAATGGTTACATTAAAATCAAACTAGGCACATTTATATTCGACATTTAAGAACAAAGTAATTTTAAATTACAAAATACGAACCTAATACTGAGGGAGGGGAAAAGATAGGAAGTTGAATTAAAAAGTTTGCTTTGAATAAAGTTTGTGTTTTTGTATTCAGTGAATATGAAAACATCTATAAGAACTTGCTCTTCTGCAATGAAATAGGAAGAGAAAAACTTTATATTAGGGTCTTCAGTAAAAAACGTTACTCTCATTAATCGATGTATTGTGTATTAAGTACTGTTGGAATAACTAAACTCTTGAATAACAACTGTCTTGAATTTAGCCTCTATGTATGGGTAATATTATACTTTATATTTAGAAATTCAAGTTTAGTTACAATTTTAGCTACTAGAGAGCAGATTGCAACAGGACGTAATAACGCGTTTGTCAGCCACCAGGTTGCGCTAGAAGTAAAACTACCACGTGACCAGTCAATACAGAGTGTTGACGTCATACGGATACAGTCTACGTCTGACAAATATTGATTGTATGCAACACGTCTTTCCCTAAAAACGCTGTAATGTAATTTATGTTTGGTAATACAATGGCCTAAATTCCATTACTTCACCTATGACCAAAGTTTAGTAACAAAATTATAAAAATAAATACACTAATAGCATTCAGATATAACTTTGATAATTGTGTATACATAGCCAAATAGTTTTATTGTAATTACAAATAAAAAATTCCTAATTAAAATCTACAACATTTTAAAATATATTTATATTTTGAAATTAATATAACTAATATTGGACACTCAAAAACGTTAAAATTATCATTAATCATTTATACTTTACTTACTACAATTTTGTATCCAACAACAAAACGTATTGCAGGGCGTATCTAATTTTTTGTTTAATTACTATAGAGTCAACTTAAACACATGAGGTAGTATAAAATATCTTATAAACATATAATGGTGTTATCCGTAACAAAATATTCATCAAAATTGTTCTTAGAAACCTTTTTGTAAAGTAAAAGAAAACCTTTTTTTTGTTCTGAGAGAGCCACAACTTATGCAATTAAAAAAAATTACAAACACGCAAAAATGTAAATACTTTTACTAGAATTTAATCGAAACCTGTCATGATAAGTTTAACTAAAAATACTATTCTGATAAGCAAAAAGAATCAATCAGTAAAGTTTGTAGTTTTCTCAGTTATGTTGGTCAATCAGGTCCAACATGAAAAGGTATTGTCTCACTTGAGATTTCAAAAATACGTAAATCAAAACAATATTTACAAATCACTTATAGTTTAATATTTTAGAATGTTATTATTTTTACAGTAGATATAGATATTTTAAAATGTCAAGACGTAATAATATTAGTTTCTACCAAGAGGTTTTTGTTGTAAGGCATATATTTATGATCATATTAACGTTATTATATGAGTCTTGTCCATAATTGTATTGTACTTAAATGGCCTATCATGCGCCTGAAAACAAACTAATTTATAACTTTAGGTATACCGAACTGTTCAAAACACTAAATGCACCAACTACCTGCGCAAACTTACTAAATAAAAATGCTGAAAAACTTGCTAATATTTTAAATTCTACATCAGGCTAATCGATTGGTAATAGTGTTTACTTTAGTCTACACAGTTACTTTGCAAGTTAGGTGAAAGAATATTTTAATCATGAACAGGGAGCTTTCACTGCAGCGCGCTAACTGCAGCTGCAAGGAACTGTTTCCACTTTTAGCGCACCGTTTGCTTTGCGTTTGTTTGTTTTCGTTCCCCAACGGTTATTACTTACCTCATTCTAGTTATCGTTTTTCCTACTAGCTTTTTACTGAAATTAGCAATGTTTTACACTGTAAATAATGCTAGGTGCTTTCCAAAAACAATTTTTCTGTCACAACAATGATAGTCACAGCATATAATTCTTGTACAAGTATCTCTCTATGTGTCTATTCAACACATTCTGTAAGTACTGTTAGCAGTCTAACGCATAAGGGCAGGCTGTTTCAGAATGTTTGTATGGTTGAGTGTAGGATTCAATGTCCTAATAATTTGGGGACCAGGTAGAGAGGATAGAGATATTACTCTGTCATTTCGTGATAAAATCCATAGTTTCATGTATTTCTCAAATCTAGGGCCTACCTGGTTTTTAAAAGACATTTTGTTTTGAATTGCAAGACCAATAAATAAAGTAAACCAGGTTCGTTGCACACTGATAATATATATATATATATATATATATATATATATATATATATATATATATATATATATATCAATTAAGATTCTTGTTTAAGTACATATAGTGAAAGTGATATATATATATATATATATATATATATATATATATATATATAACAATTTGAAACTTATCTTACGGTATTTTGTTGAAGATGAAATCTGGTATTTAGATCTGATAAACCTGGTCATCTGAATAGACTAATTACAAAACCTATACACCAAACCTGGTTGTTTCAACATGTTTTTTTATGACAGATTTACCGTGAAACAATACTCCAAATACTTCTAACACATCTATATAACAGACAGATATAGAATTAATTTTGGGGAAGCTTAAGGAGAATGTAATTCCTGTTAGTTATTCAATGAATAATAATTCATTGCTAGCATTTATCATTCAGGGAAACGTATTTAATTAAATATTTTTTTTTTAATATTTCTGGCAACGTTAAGGTCTACCTGTTCATTTTTTCCCATGTTTCGGTTTCCATAACGCCCTTCCATTGGAAAGTCTTCTACTAGGATAGTCTTCTCTATATGTATTATTTTAATTAACTTTTATTTCTCTAAGGTACATAGAGATGATGGCACAGTATCTTGTATATAATAGTCTAACAAGCAAAATCCAAATCGCTAAAGCCTATGTTTAATAACAAATCTACTGATGATGGTATCGTAGTTGCCGAAATAAGTATGTAGCTTTATTTTTTTACAAAGAATGTGAGCATTAGTACACCTAAGGGTTTATGTAATAGTCTTTCAAGCAAAATCAAAAATCGAAATAGCAACGTTTAATTTTATGAAATTTACTGATGTTGCTATCGCATATTCCGAAACACTTATTTAGATTATTAATTTGTTTACAAAGAATATGAACATTAGTGTGTCCAAATGTTTATATATTAGCGTTACGAGGTAGACTCGAAATTTCAATAGCCTATAATTAGTTAACCAATTTATTGCTCTAAAAATATAAAAAATTACTTTCTACACGGCTTATCAAAACAAGTTTTGACAAATGAAAAATTTCGTCTCACCAATTTGAAATTGTTTATGAAAGTAAAATAGCATATCATTTTACTTATATACTAGATATACAATAGTAGAAGCGTTTTAAATAGTACGGACAAATTTTACTTAATATCTATAACGTTCATGCGTATTTTATTATGCATCAACTTGCAATTCGTGTAATCCTTATTTTACTTGACTTAAAACGTTGATGGACATACTAGAGGCTTTAGTTTTAGTTTAGACTTTTATTTATATTTTAATTTAATATATTAGATGTTAATTCAGTATTCTCATTTACGGAGTTTGAAAAAAAAGATATTTATAGATAATAAGAGACTTAAAGTTTATATAAAATTATTTCTCTCTTTTTAAAAAGTATTTCTTTAAAGGCTTTACGTTTCTATTTGATATAGTAATATTTAATGTATAATTAAAGGAAACAAATTGAGGAGATTCTTTTTAAAAATACAGGAGCGTTTATTTCATACGTTATTCACAAGTGTTAAAAGCAGCCCCGCAAGACCTGCTTTTTAAACGTTCTATTTAAGTTACTTTCTTTGCTTTGAAGTGCCAGTAAAATGTTTTATGTCAATATTATACATAAAGTAGGAAGGTGTAAAGCATTTGCTTCAAGGTTTTTTGTAAATCGGCTGCGAGCTTTTATTCATCTCAAAACGTTGTCGGTTTCGCAGCTTAAGTTATTTTATTTTACGTGATATTTGTGTAACCGCAATAGTTTACAAAATAGGTAATGCGCTATAAAATATTAAACTGTATAAATTAAAAACACAAGACATATATACAATTCAGAATTATAAAACTGTATTCTCAATGAGTACTATAGGCCTATTCAATGACATGCCATCATCGTCAATGATTCTGTCACAAACATATACCTTTAATTACCGAAATGTAACATAGCCTAAAACCTATTATTTTTCAAATATTATAGGTTATATTGCATTTCTTTAATTAAAGTTATATTTGCTTATACTTTATTTAATATCAGTTAATAACTTATGTAAAACTTTTAGCTCTTTAAAAGGATTTTCGGATAGAAAATCGAAACGTATAATGTTTTTGTAAAAGCATAAATTTGTCTGTTAGCCTTAAACACATTAAAGTTATATGTTTGTAATACAATCACTAATGATGATGACATAATCTCATTGAATCGCGTTTGAGAATAAATTTTTTTAATCGTGAGTTGTATATATTTCTAGTGTTTATACTCACAAGCCAGCTCGAATTTTATACTTATTTGTATAAATTAGTTTGACATTACTGTATTTAAGGTAATGGTATATAATATTAAGAGCTCTCTATGTTGATATCTTGTAGTAATACTCGTATATATTGTATTATAGCGACACACTTTTCTAGTAATAAATTCATTCAAAATGACCATTGCATTTCTATTTTGGTTCGTATAATACAAATAACTACATTGGCCATAAAGACAATAATATAATTTTTCGCACAATAAAATGTTAAATTTTGTTATCAGCTTACTATAATCGTTGTACTTTCTTCAAACAATGGTTATAGAAGCAGATTATAGATATAGAAATCTTGTAGCTGTTCATGACGAGTTGGTTGTTAATTACTGATTACACTTTTGCTATTACTTGAGACCAGAATTTTTGTTAACTAAGTGTTGTTAAATTGTTAACTTACAAAGGAAGCTGAAGAAGTCGT
>JBAIZL010000001.1:347685282-347750282 GCA_036971475.1 Prosapia bicincta
GCATTTAAATAGCATATGTCTCAGTCGTTCCATCATCGAAACTGAAGGCGGATGACAGTTGGAAACGTTATTGCAGTGTTGTCACATATCTTTTCGCTGTTTTGAATTGTTTTGCGAGTAAGCGGTATGTGATATGTAAAAAGTGTAAATATCCCTAGGTAGATTTTCCTTTTGTTGGTTTATGACGAAAACAACGAGGTATTTAAAGTTCATATCTCTCTATTTGTTTCGTACGCAATTATATTGGGTCAATTGATTTTTCTGTTTAATTGTATTTTCAATTTTGTTTAGTTTAGTGTAGGGTTTTTGTTAGCAGAAAAGTTCTACCTCTAATTGTTTTGGTAATTTTTTTTTTTACATACTTTATTATGTACTTTTTTTTAAAATTATTTTTAGGTTTAAACAAAAACAATTTCCTAGTAACATTTAGTAAATTAAATAGAGCAACTATTGGTGTATGTGATAGGTAACAACATTCTTGAAGTCTTTTTAAGTTGCATTTAAATAAAGCCATTTTATCTATTGGTTGCTAAATACCTGGTAAACTAGTATAAATGCCCGTATACTTGTAAACCAGTACTTATTACATTTCTCCTATTGTAAATTATAGTTTATTGTGTTTTATCGATTTTAATATTTACGATATAATATGCGTATAGTATTTTAAAACTTTCCGTGACTTCAGTTTTTGAGCTTCGTGACTTTCAAAACCAACGACCACAACTTTAGGAAACAAAGATATACAATAATAACCTTCGAAAAATAATGGCTCAAAGAAGAATTATTGAAAGCCTACGAACACAATTTTTGTAGAGTTATAGTATGAAAACGAATGAATCAACGAAAATTTAGTCAAATCCCACGAACACTATTCCGAAACATTAGTCAAGTAGGACGAACAGAGTATTTGTAGAATCATCGTATGAAAAAGTATGACTCAATGAAACTTTATTGATAACCTAGCAATACCATTTTAGTAGAAATATAGTATCAAAACGAATGATACAACGAAGATTTAGAGTAAGGTTACGAATACAATGTTTGTAGAGTTATAGTATGAAAATATGTGACTCAACGAAGGTTTGTGAAATCCTACCAACACAATTATTGAGTTATAGTATGAAACCAGATGACAGAACGAAAATTTAGTCAAATCCTACGAACAGTATTCCAAAAAATTAGTCAAATAGAACGAACAAAATACTTGTAGAATCATTATATGAAAACGTTTGATTCCATGAAAATTTATTGATAACCTACGATTACAATTTTAGTAAACCTACGAACACCATTTTAGTAGAAATATAGTATCAAAACGAATGACTTAACAAAAATTTAGTTTAAGACTACGAACACAATGTTTGTAGAGTTATAGTATGAAAGTATATGACTTAACGAAGGTTTGTGAAATCCTACCAACATAATTTTTGTAGTTATAGTATGAAAACGGATGACTGAACGAAAATTTAGTCAAATATTATGAACAGAATTCTTGTAGAATCATGGTATGAAAACGTATGACTAAATGTAAATTTAGTCAAATCCTAAGAAGAGAATTCTTGTAGAATCATGGTATAAAAACGTATGATTCAATGAAACTTTAGTCAGATCCTATGAACAGAATTCTTGTATAGTCATGGTATGACTCAATGAAAATTTATTGATTACCTACGAATATTGAGTATATATATATATATATATATATATATATATATATATAGTATCAAACGAATGACTCAACACAGAATTAGTGTAAAACTACGAACGCATTATTTGTAGAGTTATAATATGAAAACATATGACTCAAGGAGGATTTATACGCTTACATTCTTTTTTAGAGGGTAATCTATGAAGACCTATGTTTAGAACTGTCGAAACTATTTAACAATGGCGATAATATGATAGTCTCATAATTTTAATAATATGTCTTACTTTTTTAAATTACTTTTAATTTTTACGGTTAAAATTATTTAACTAGCTTTACAAATGTTCCCATTTTCTATATCTGGGACCTGTGTTTGGACGATTCAAACTAACAGAGATAAGTCTTGGTTCAACCTTAGCGAAAACTATATCGTCACATTTACGGATATATATGCCTAAACCCTGCTTCTATGGATACTCAGCTGTTTGCACTATCGTGATGGTCAATTTATTATTATAACGGCAACGTCAAACTTTATCTTTTGTTCTCAAAAGTAATTCATAGGAAGTACTTATTCTGCCATTTTGCTGTTGTAACAGATTGTTTGTTAGACGCAAAGGCGCACTTGTTATAGCCTACACATCTTAAACCAGTCACCAATTTTTTTTGAAAATCTAAAATATAAGAATATATATATCACCAGTCAGTTAATATATAAGGGCATTTTAAAGAGATTATATTATTTATAACTTTTAAGCTTGGAAATTAAAGGAGGAATAATGAAAAATAAACCGAGAAATATAGATAATATTTTTGTCGCAGTTCGTTAAATAAATTAGGATTAGAAAGTCACCGAGCAATTAATACGAAACAAAACAACACATGATGGCTGTAGACATCGGGTCAATGAGTTCCTGATGAAATCCTGTCGAAACAAGCCTCTCATTGGACACACACAGAAAACGAAAAAGTCTAAATCCTCGCATCATAAGGAGAGGATTGATAAATCGAGAAAACTAAGATACTCACTCCAGAGAAACTTCTGACCAGACAATAATGAGGGGATATATACATTAGAAGTCGTAGAGCATTTTGTATGGATTCATATAGCCTTTATATATATATATATATATATATATATATATGTGTGTGTGTGTGTGTGTGTGTGTGTGTGTGTGTAGTTATTTCATAGATTCCAAGTAACTCTTGCTTTAAATCTTATTCAAAAAATATTTAATAATTACTGTGTGGTATATAAAACATTTCATAAAACTAACGTGTCGATTATTATTGGAGAGTTTATTTTATTACAGCAAAGTAAACAGATTTTTTTTACCGTTTTGAAACTACAGTTTTAAAATAACGGTGGAAGATTGGTAAAATAAGATTAAAATCCTATTAATAAACACTTTTTTAGGTTTCATCCTTAAATTATATATATATATATATATATATATATATATGTGTGTGTGTGTGTGTGTGTGTGTGTGTGTGTGTGTGTGTGTGTGTGTGTGTGTGTGTGTGTGTGTGTGAGTGTGTGTGTGTGTGTGTGTGTGTGTGTGTGTGTGTGTGTGTGTGTGTGTGTGTGTGTGTGTGTGTGTGTGTGTGTGTGTGTGTGTGTGTGTGTGTGTGTGTGTGTAGGTGTGTGTGTGTGTGTGTGTATGTGTGTGTGTGTGTGTGTGTGTGTGTGTGTAGCGACCATGTAAATACCATGGTAAACACAACAAAATTACCAAACACCGACAAAATAATCTTTTATGTTGTAAATTTCTCTTTGTATAAAACCCTATTCCGTAAATTTGAAAGCAAAATACGTATTTGCAAGGGTGTAAATATTCACCACCTTGTGAAGATCCGGGTTTCTAGGAAACAACAAAGGTGCTATAAATGAGAAGCTTCTAAACAGATGCGTTTCTTATTTCACGATCTAAAATCATACTGTAACAAAACAAACTATGAGTTATAGTCTATTTACATTGTCATTTTCGATGTAACAGTAAAAACTCATATTTCTTTAATAAAAACTAATAGCCTAATGACCTTATTTTACATGAATAACCTTTAGTTTATTTTGTTATTTCAAACTTTATGTATTGTGGCATCAGTAACCAATTATCTGTGGGATACCTTAAACCAGCTCTATTAACTAATAAAATGATTATCCAAGAAGACTTTATTTCTAAAAATGCTAACGCACGTACAATTCCATTGTCTGTATTGGAAATATAGCTATAAAATAAGAGTGTGAAATGAGTTAAAATTAATTAGAATCTAGTTATAAATGGTATTTTAAAATTTCATTCTTGAGAATTTCGAATCATACAATAAATATTTATTTACAGTTCCATGGACTGAAAGAATACAATTAAATAAAAAAAATTATAACAATATCTGTTTTAAATTTATCTTTGTAATGAAAGCCCGCTCAGTAATTTGAAAGCAAAATACGTATTTACAAAGCTAAATATATTTCTCACTTTATAATCTCTAATTTAATAGGTCTTTCCAAAGTTTCTGTAACACTTGTCACTGAAACATTGCCTTGGTATTAATTATAAACATCACGGCTTAGGCTTTGATCTATTTTGCTGTGATTGGCTGGGGTTTCAATCGCAATGCTAATTAATCTGATACTGATATTTGAATTGATATTTTTGAAACAACGTTCACAAAATTGTAAAATAATAAGGAATTGAATGTATATAACTTTTCCTGTGTATCTATGCGGTACCAGTTATTGTAAAACAATGGATTTCCATTTCGCTTCCAAAGGCATATTTAAAGAATATTAATTTGTTGCGGTAGAAAGACTAGCTTTTAACACTGGTAGAAATTATAGAGAACACTTATATAAATAAATAAATATCCCCCGTAGAAAACATTAATTATTTTTACTAAGGCACATTGTTTATATGATTTTAAAATAGGCCGTAAATTGAAATAAATTTTGTTTAAAATACTGTTAATAATTTCAGAAACTAACTATTACCGATATTTCTACACCATTATTTTTGTAAATGTTTTGCATATATATTTCCATTTAATTTATTCTTATTTTTGTTTGTTTGATTCTCGTTTCACTGCCTAAAATACATTATAGTGGATTTAATTATTAGTGCGTGATGTTACCGCTTAGGTATTAACAGGAATTTATGTAACAACAAACTTTGTTGAAGATCAACATACTGATGCAGAAAATATCTAAATACACAATATAGAGGTTAATGCTAACAACTGATTTGTTTTCCATATGAGGAATGATTGTTGGGTGTATTTTCGGATACACTTTTATACGTATTTACCAATATCGTTATTTAATTGAAACGTAGTATAACGAGTCATTTCGCTGAATTGTTGATCCTATGACTCGTAGGCTGTTACGGTCTGTATTATATATAAGCAGTGAGTTGAAATTATATTATTTCGTAATATGGTAATGGTAAATATTAAATATCTAATATAAACACTCTGTAACTAAATAAGCTATTTTTGTTTAGGTTATATATAATTAAAATTAAAAAAATTACCAAATGAGGAAAAAGTGAAATAATAAATTTAAATATTATTATTATTTAATGACTGTTAATAACTATTACCTTTTGTATATAGGCTTATGACAGATCACAGACAATTTTGTTTTTTTTTTTAAAACACTCAACGTTTCGAATACCTTTTCAAGAGCTCAGTTTTAATTTAACAATTGTACAACATAACATACTATTTATAAAATACATAACATTGTATAAAACTTAATAGAAATCAACAATTACTTTAGTAATGAAATTATATGTGATATTTACATTGTTGTAGGTTTTTTGGTCACTCGAGGTAAAGTACGAGTATATATATTAAAATGATTGTGTGTTTTAAAAAAAATTAAAAAGTTGACTCTGTTACTAATAGTAGATGTGTAAGTGTATGAATCTGTGATTTGTCTGTTTTATTGTGATAGAAAGGTTTGACTTGTAAATGGATATTTATTAAGAGTGTTATAATTTGTTGATTTTTATTATGTTTTATAAAATGTTACGTATTCTGTAAATAGTTAGTTATATTGTATAACAGTTTAATTAAAATTGAGGTCTTGAAAAATAATTTCAGGAAGAAATTCAAAACGTTGAGTGTTTTAAAAAAGCAGATTTTCCTGTGATTTGTCATTAGCCTATATAAAAATATAAATTAAAACTTAAATATCTCAAATCATGTTACGAATGTTAGATTCTTTTTAAGCCACTATTTGTATGAGTTTTATGATTTTTGTATAGTAAAATAAAATAAACTATGAATATTTAGGTAAAATTGAAGATCCTAATAGGATTGTTATACGTTCTCGGCTCCTTCCTAATAATTTACATGATTTTATTGAGCAGTTTAATAGTTTACAGTTTTGTCAGTAGATTCATTGGTCGGACATTTGCTTTTTAATCACATTTTTCTACCACAGGGAGCTTTATATGCTAACTTTCAGATGAGCAACGAAGTTCAAACATGGATTCCCTTAATTACTCAATACATGTGACATGTATAGCAATTGTTCTATTACTGTCGACGCAGCAATTATGGACCCCAAGGTTTGAGCTTTAACTACAAGCAAACCATTCATGATCATATATAAATATTCACACCATTAATTAGCATGTTTAATATATAACTGCGTTTATTTATACAACCAAAATAGTTTTAGCACGATTTTTGTTAAATTTAGCTGAAGATTTAAACAAAAGTACAGTTTAATCGCTCTTTTTTAATGTAGTTCAAATTTAAAGCATATCTGCATTAAAACCACGGATCCAAGTTTCATGAAATTTTTATACCTTATTTTATGACTCATTAGTGACATAAAAATGTAATTTAAAAATTTTATCTCATTAATTAGGAACGTGGCTGTAGATTTAGTACAGCAACCTCATCTCATGGCTCCTTTGTTCGATCGAATTGGTTTTTAGGTTGTTGTGAAGAATAATGTATCAACATATTAAATTTATATAAACTGTTCATGTATTATTTTGAATACATTGCGTTATTGATTTTTATGTAATAGAGGAGTTATGTGAACTGGGGTGTTGTCAATCGTCTCAGCCGCCCGAGGTGAAAGTATAGTACCTACTAGTGCCTACCAGTCCGCCGGTGCTCCCGAGGAGGCACGCACAAACCGACTCTGTTTAAAGGGACATTTGAATATAAGAAACATTTCCCATGTTGGATATGCTACAATGGGTTAGACATGCTAACAAAGTAGAAGACCACTACTGCGAAAAAGACCGTATTTGTGATGAAATTCCGCTTGTTGAACCAACCATCATACATTTAGAAGAGTCAGATTCAGAAAATGATGATGATAAGATAGACGTAGAAGATGACTTCTCTGTCATCTTCATAATAAATTTTAAAAACACACAAAAAACCTAAAAAAGAAAAATATTTTAAAATCTGCCGTTGGAGGTCCAAAGCTCTCATAAAAAAGCTTTTGGGAAATGTTTCTTACGTTCAAATTAGACTTTAAATAGAGTCATTGGAGCGGGAATTCTCAGTGCTAATGGGCGGTCTGGTAGGCACCAGACTGTACTCTACTTTAGCCTAGGGTGGCCGAGGTGATTCCACGCTCCACCGCATATTACCCTTGTATCAAATAAAAATCAATAACGCAATGAGTTCAAAATCATACATAAACTCTTTGTATAAATTTAATATGTTGAGATTTTATTCTTTGAAACAAGCTAAAAACCAGTTCGATCGGACGAAGAAGTCGTGAGATAAAGTTGCTGTACTACATCTACAACAACTTCCCTAATCCATGAGATAAAATTTAAGAATTCCACTTTTAGGATCCTAAGGCGTCATATAATATGGTATCAAAATTTCACAAAGATTGGAGCAGTGGTTTTATTGCAGATTTGCTTTAAAGTTTAACTTCAATAAAAAAGAGTGATATAACCGTACTTTTTCTTTATATCTCGAGCTAAGTTTAACAACAATCGTGCTAAAATTATTTTGTTTATAGCATATACATAAACGCAGAATTAAAGACGCTAATTAAAGGTGGGAATAGTTTTTTTTGTAACACGAGTGATTCGCTTGTAGTAGAAGCTTAAACTCAGGGGTCCATAATTTTTGCGTCGACAGTAGAGTCAGTACGATATTGGTATGTGCAGAGCTAATGCTTGTTTTAATGTTATTACTAGCACGACTTTGATCTAATAATTTAAAACCAAAACGCTTTCGGCCATATCTTTAATATACTTTAATATACGAAATCGGTAGCTATTTATCCTACAAAGAGCACAACCTAAATCTCTAGTTATTTGTATCAAGTCTCTTCAGTTAGTTCCTTTTTTCTAAGGTTTAAATTGTTTATTACAAATCAATACAATACTTCTAAACAACTTCTCTCTAAAACATTACAATAAAATGTTAAACAGCTGGGATTTGTTTATTTTACTTGATAGACTGATCTAATAACGCATGTGTTTATAACAGTAGATATATTTTTAAATAATCAACTACAACGTTATTAGGGTTATAAAGGGTGTGCCCTAATTTTTAACTGGCCTATATAACAGTTGAATTCAAATTTATATTACTTAACGACAACAACACGGACAGTCATTTTACATGTTATAGAAACAACTGTAAATTAACGGATATACACCTTACAGCCTATTAATCCTTTGAAATAACAAGAGTCTATACGAAGTATAAATAATAAACAATAAGAATCATTTGATTTATTTTTTTGTAAATTCATAATGTTATTCGTACTGCCCTGTCCACAACCTTATACAGCTCAAAACCTGTCTGTTTTTTTCAAATGTTAACCTAAAACACCCACAAGTTTTAAATCATACTTGTCAAACATCACATATTGTTGAAGTTCTCGAGTTATGTCTCAAATGGAACTGGTTTTTATAAGTTGTTTATAAATAAAAATTGCTTGAAACATATGAACTAAAAGATATATCTCATTTAGTAAAGCTGTATACACCTGAAAGAGTATTTAAAGTTTATTTTACTTTGTGATTCATGACTTGAGTAACAACTCGGTAGTTGTTGGTCAGTAATAGAGTGAACTTCCATTTACCATAAACTACACTTTTCCCTAACAAATTACAACGATCATTCGAAAGATGTCTCTAAATGTGGGTAAAGGTAAAAGAAAAGAGTGGGTTAAGGAAAATGTAATATCTAAGTGTGTATATATATATATATATATATATATGTGTGTGTGTGTGTGTGTGTGTGTGTGTGTGTGTATGTGTGTATGCAATAAAATAATAAAAAGCTTGATCGCAAACAACATCTTGTAATTAAATTGATATAAATTAGGAATATATGAGAATACATTTTTAGCCTTTATTGGTTGATCAGTAAATGCTTTTGAATAACGTGAAGCATGACCATTTCAAATAAGAAAAATGTAGTGGATTCAAAAAACCAAAAAATCAACGAAGCAGTCAAATACACATGTATGGACTTGTTTATATAAGCTGAAACCCCTAAAACTTTACCCTATACCTTGATATAATATTCTAAGTTCCTGCTAGTTTGTAGGCGTACAATATTATATTTATTACTACAGTTTCCTGGCATTGTTAGTATTGCCATATTAGCTTTTAACGAGACGTTCTTAATAACCTCCATCAGTAAAAACTCTGTATGCACCTACTCATCGCATAAAAGTACTCATAGAAGAGTACATAAAAAGTTCTGATTGTTGGAGGTTCTCCGGAACGTACCGACAAGATTTATTATGACGGAGCTAGGAGTAATATAAAATTATGATGCTCGACATATTAACATATTATTCAGGTAAAGTAACCCAGCCCTTAGTTTATTTGTCTTCAATTAAAAAAGTATATATGTTTTACGAAACCTGTTATGGTTTTGAGACATATTTTACCCGTAGAAGGTTTCTAAAACCTATAATAATGATTATGAAGGTTACCTTTAAAAAAGGGTCATGACAGTGTACCTTAAAATAGATTATATCGAAGCAAAACTAATGGAAAAGCACTATGTATGTGTTTGGGTGCGTTACTCATATACGTTCTGAATGAGGGAACAATTTTTTTTATTAATTTAATTGTCATATTTTATATCCACTATCTACTTTAGGAAATGAAAATTTAATATAATGATAATTTATTGTATAAGTCATTGATATATAAATAGTGTCACGTTTCATTGGAACAGCAATATGTTTATGAATATCGTATATGATTTCAAGTGACAGTTTCGACAAGCTGCAATAAACTGGCGCAAGGCACAACGAAAAGAGACACCACTTAGATCGGTAATGGTTGAATTCTTTCATTGAGATAAACAAGACTGGAAGTGTTAAAACTAAGAAATATTAAGAATTATGAATATTTGTGCTATAAACAAATTAAAATGTTTATTGAAGTACTTTTTAGTCAACTTCTTTTTGATTAGTGATTTATTTTATGTTTTAATATTAGTTTCAATAATGTACATCTATATTAGATAAAGCTATTTAGGAATATCACATTTGTTTAACCTTAATGAGCACATTTTGTTATAATGTACTTATTGGAAGCACCTACAAATGATATAAGCTATTCGACATTTGAACTGAATACTAGGTAAAATAAAACTATGTTACTTTATGTTCTATCGTTCAAGAAACATAAATAAACATGAACTTTAAACAACAAGCAATCGATTTTGGAAATATTTAAAATAAAGTACAGGTAATTAATTTCATAAATAGATAAGACTGTCTTATAGCACAAGATAAGAACTGAAGAACTAGTTAATTAGGTTAATTATTTATGTCGGTTTATCAACCATTTCCGTTTCCTTATGGATATTGTCATAACTGTAATCTAGTTTTAGAATTAAAATAAACATTAACCTAATTTAATTACTAGACACGTAATTGCTGTGTGTATCTAGGAATGAGAGTTTGGATTATTTACTAGCTAATACTTAAAATTTATTACAAGTACAATTTACAACTGCAATTTATAATTACAAATTATAAATACTAATTATAATCACGTATTTATTTTATAATTACAAATAATTGTAGTGAATTTATTCTTTTTAAATAAACCCATACATCAGTAACAATTAACCTATGGCTATGTATTATTTTTCACAAAAAATGAAAACAGGGTTCTTAAAATGTTTCCCGTGTTATCGTAGTTAATAGTCGTTATTTACCAAACTTTGCAATATTTTACTTTTGAGTATACAATGAGGCAAAAAGATTACAGAAGTATGCAGGTCAGGAAATTAAAAATTAGCTGTTCAGGTAAAGTAACTTTTACACAGAAAAATCAAATATATTGGTTAAAGTAAAATTATCCACTTTCTAAGGCATAGAGTATATTAGCTTTAAATGCAAAAAAAATTAGGCATAAGAGAGTTTGTGTAAATATAAATATCATAATAAAATTTAAAATACATCATTCATACTAATCAATGTAATTTTGATAAAAGGGTTTAGTGGAGTTTAAAAAACAAAGAATTACAGAAGTACACCGTTAATGTTAGTTATAGAAAGTCTTAATAGTAGGGTTTTAAACGAATGCTCTAAAAAATGGTTGTAGACCTACATAATGAACCAGAATAGGAATCAAGGCTTTAGGTAGAAGATCTATTACAGATAACATTGCCATATATAAAATAGTTTCAAAGAAGATAATTTTTCTTCAAGTTGTAGAACAAAGTGGCATACGTTGTACTAATAAATCATACAAAAGCATATTCATCGAACCGATGTGTCGGTTGTAGATATAAAGAAAAGAAAGAGAAATCAATAAATAACTAACGTGAGCCGCCCAAAATAATTTACAACTAATAAACTCTGCAAGAACTAAGATGGGAAATATTTTTGTAGATAGTTTTGTAGACATATTTGAAAACGACAAGAAGTGCAAGAGCAAAAACGTAAGTCTAAATCTTATAAATGAAAATTTAATCTCAGTTAGAGTAGTAAATTGTCTACTTCGGTTTTAAATCGTAAACAGATACACACATACACACACACACACACACACACACACACACACACACATAAACACACACACACACACACAAACACACACACAAACACACACACACACACACATATACACACAAACATACACTCTCACACACACAGACACACACACACACACACACACACACAAACACACATACACACACACACACACAAACAAACACACACACAGACACCACACACACACACACGCACACACACACAAACACACACACACACACACACACACAACACACACACACACACACACATACAAACACACACACACACACACACAAATATATATAAGGTAATAGTTCAAATTGTACTATATATGGTGCCGAGACATTTGTTAAAATAATTACCCATCGAACTACAATCGTGACTAAGATTGACAAATTACAGAAAAAGATTTCACGAAAATTTTCAAGTGACTAAAGCTTGAAAGGGCAAGATGATATGATAGAACCGTTGTCAAATCTTTAAAATGCAAACAAATAGATCGATAAGGAATAGTTGAGTTTATTTTGCAACGAACGATTTTCGATTGGATACATATGGAAAGAAAGAAAGAGGAGATCCCGTCAATGCACAAGATGCGTGATAAAGGAGACGCAAACAGCAAAAATATAGAATATTCCGTTACTAAAATTAGAGTCGTTTGAATGCTGGCGTTGGAAAAATTTCAACAGCTCTAGAAAATCCAATATTTTATATTCATAGAAAATTTATAAGAAATTTGAATACAATATAACGAAGGAATACCCGATGGATATAAGGTAATTTAGTTAAGCAGTTAGTCAAATACAACATTTTATCAATGTTTTTATCAATTACTTACACTACAATTAGTTTTTAATGTTGATTGAAAAGGTTGAATTTTGTTATAACATCAGTCACATAATACTATATTATTATAAATCTAATATTTGAAAAGTGAACAACGAAAAGTGTAAATGTTACAGCATAGAAGGTATTTATTGACTGAGTATAAAATAGAGAAATAAGAAGCGAAATTATACCTAGGACTGACAAAAGTTTAATAAACCCTCAGTGGCAAAACGTATATTGATTACAGACACAAAACAACCATTGCCCGAGTAGGTTATATGAGGTCTGTAAAATACACGAGACTTGTAACAGTATAGAATATTTATAGAGAAAATAAATTAGAATTCCAGAGTGAAATTAGAGCGTTTAATAAACTAAAGTGTATTAAAATATGTATATATCTTTATAGCATTAAAAAAGTAATTAATTAAACGCTCATGCTAAAGGTTTACTGTTATTAGAAAGAACCTTCTGTGGTAAAGATTAAAATTGCATTTAAAAGGTTGGAAAACGTGATTAAAAATATAATTCTGAGTATTACACTCGAAAAATCGTAATACCGAGTAATTTGTTGTATTTGGAAGTTATATTTGAAAACTAATATTTTGAGGTAAAGTGACCCAATTGATCCATTTTAGTTTTTTAATAATGTAGAAAACATTTAAAAATAAAATATGTATTTGAGCAAATAATATATATATGTAAGTGTAATATCATTTGTGTTTCAATTAAAGAAGTAAATAAACGAGTGTTTAAAGCACAGATCTCGAGACCCTTTCTCAGAGCTACGTCAAAAATTGAAGTGGAGAGACGTAAAAATAAATGAGATAGGGTTGAACAGTGATTACATAAAACCAAGTTAAAGGCAGAAAGTGCCCGCGTTTGACCCGATAAGGGATGAATTATTTTCAGCTACTGCTCCCCTACTTTTGCAAGTACAACTTGTTTTCATTAAAACTTTTAGGTCTCGCTGATTTAGTTTGTAAACCTAACGGATTCGTTTATTATTTTTAAATGCTCTGATAAAGTTTAGGAAGATAAATAATATTATGAAAGTAATAGATATTTATTAAAATATAGGTCTTGTAATAAAATGTTCTCTGTAAAACCGATATTTAAAAATGTAGTTAGTAGGTCTAAACAACTTTGAATTTCGTAATTATAAGAATACGATTATTTTCAATTATAGTAAATATATAGTTCAACCTTCAATATAATTATTAAAAATTATATTTACAAGTTTTAAACAACCTTCTACAAATTATCTTTATTCTAGAGGTTAATTGCTGCAATTTCTATGCACTTCTCTTGTTTGCGAATATTTTTATTCTTTAAAAGCATGATGGAAAATTAATATGTTTTAATTCACTTTCTAAGTACCTATTATTACTTTTACTCCTAGTTTTCTATCATTCAATTACCAAAATAACGAATGTAGTAATGATTATCTGTTTCAAAATTGTAACGAAACCAAACGAAAATAAGTGTGTAGTATTTAAGTAATTGTTGTGGCAGGTAAAGTTTATAAAGAGAGCCACTAACCCATGACTACAGTAGCGATTCTCAAGATTGCTGTTCATGGTAGTCAACCTAAAAATATAAATAGTTTCTACAATGACGAAAGCAGCTGTATCTCCTTTAAGTTATATTGGCTCTATTTATACATAATTACTCCAAGAAATAATTCCTTTAAATAATAGGACTTTCAACAGAGTTTTAAAGTTTATTGTCAAAGTATTATGGCTAGAGGTTATTTTGAAAGACACCATAAGTGAGGCAAATGACCGGTACATTTATTTTAGGTTAGACGATATCGATACAAGTTTTTATTCAAACGTAATGAAATTAAAATGATAAAGAGCGATATGAATGATTGAAAAATTTAGCCATTTTTTAAAAACAATACCTTTCATATTCTTTCAACTTAGGTAATGTAGCAACTCCACTACTAAACCTAAACTCACGCTACGAAACTTAAAAACATTAAGGACCGCTTCATTTATATCATTTCCAAGTAACTACTAAGGTTCAAATAAGATAATTAACAGGAACGTCTGTACGGATCAGATTGTACGTAGATTAATTTGGATGTAATTTGTCTTATTGGCGTTCGGTTTGCACTGACTGATTACAGCCCGTGATTGGGTCGCGGTTGCGTTGGGTTGCTCTAGGTTCCATTCGATCCGACGAGGCAATTCTGCTACTCTTCAATGTATAACCACACAGAAACTTCAGCAAGTGTTCTGTTGGCAATATTGTTTCAGTATATGCTGTTTAAAACAATTTAATTCAAATTATGTCTGTTGTTAATCTCAGTTATTGTCAACATGACAATGAAAACTTGAAAAATAAATATCTATTGATAAACCGAATGTTTTGACCTTGTGAGACAAGGAATGTTTTTAAAAAGTTTCAAATTTATCTGTTCGTAAAATAAAAGTTATCAGATATCTCAAGAAAATTAACAATTCAATAATGGATGCCATCTTTTACTTCAAAAATTATCTCTTATTTCAGCAAAAGTTGTGAACTTGGTGATATGGTGATTATTTCTTAATTTTTGTAAATTTATCTGTTCTTAAAATATAAATTATCAACTATTTTAGGAAAATGAACCGTTTGAAAACCATGTCATCACTTGCGAAATATATTTGTTGCTCTTGAGATCCAATTGTTTCATCACAAAAGCAGACATTACGCTGTAAACGAGGTGTAACATTTTTCCTATTTATGTTATCACTGCTTCCCAAACTTACATCACTGTGTCGTTTATCTTTTCGCCAATTACCAATAATATTTTATATCAGAATTGTAAAAAGGTAGCGGATAAAATAGGTAGAACACACCCATTGCCAAACAATTTAACCATCCAATGTACAATTTTCTTTACTATAAAAACAGGATATGTAAAAAACAATACATTTTCAGCATTGCGAGTGGAATGGTTTTATATCGTTTCCATAACAAAGAGCCTAATAAATTCCAACTACTGCTGACATAGTGAACAAATAATATAGCTTCCATCAATAAACTCTATTCCACTAGGAATTGAAATAAAAATTAACAGCTTGAAACAATTTGTGCCTCATATCAACTGTCGCAACACCTGTAAAGTATGTCAGCTGTTACAAAAGAGATGCGTAATCAATAACAGTAGCTTTATTTACCGACATTGATTTTACAGTGTTACCTTACTCTACAACACGGAACGGTAAAGCTACCGATGAAATTTCATGTTAGTGGTTATTTCTATAGTTTGAAATATAAATTATTTGTGGTTTTGAATTTTAGTTGATATAGCTAGTTGTTAGGTACCGTTATAATATTCGCAGCGTATTGCTTTTTGTAGCATTTTTCATGAAAAGTATCTTAAGAAGTGATATTACTGGGAACAGTTAAAATGTACGAGTTCTTAAATAAGTTGTTAAATTTAGATAAATGATTTAATTGTAGATAATAAATGATATCGAATAGCCTAAATAATTCCGATCATTCGTTATCACACTTTGGCTGTTATTGGAATTGTTTATGTTAAACCCTCTTTCACAATTACTTATCAATACGCGTTCGCTTTCTTTTCGAATCTCTTGCAATAATAGATAATTTAACTAATATATTTATTTTATGTCTGTTATAACTATTAATTTGTATATACAGTATATGCTAATGACAGATTATAGACAATTTTGCTTTTTTAAAACACTCAACGTTTCGAATTTCTTTCCAAAATTCCTTTTCAAGAGGTTAAATTTTATTTAAAGAAATACAATACGTAACCTACTATTTATAAAATACATAACATATACAACACATATTAATATCAATAATTATAAAACTCTTATTAAATATCCATTTACAAGTCAATTTTCTTCTTATCACCAACTTCATTTGTGATATACCTTAACTATATAAATGTTGATTTTATTATGTTTTATATATTTTATGTATTTTATAAATAGCAGGTTATGTATTTTAATTGTTTAATTAAATTTTGAGCTCTTGAAAAAGAATTTCGGAAAGAAATTCGAAACGTTGAGTGTTTTAAAAAGCAAAAGAGTCTGTGATCTGTCATTAGCCTGTATAAAAAAAATAGATAATTTATTTAACCACAAAATAATAACACAACTGCAAACATGAGTTTGGAACGATTTAACCCTTGAAATGCTCGGTATCAACGGGGAAAAGGTGAAAGTAAAACAATCTAAAAATGTTTTCTTAACAAATTGACTTGTAACAAAAAGTCCTAAGGGTTTTTATAAACAAAAAATCATAAACCTTTTAAAAGGTTCTCTATAAATCTAAAGAAGCATACAAACCAAATAGTTTCTAAGGACAGACAAAGGTTCCTTTACTTAGTATGGTTCTTCTTTCTCTCGCCTATTTGGAATTTTAATAACTATTTAAATATGACAAGCTTATAAATATAAATAAATAGCTGTTTGAAGCAACTGTGGCGTAATGTTTATTTTTAAATAAATAAAACCTCTAAACCACAAATAACAATTATTTAAACCTTATGTACATTTCGATTGCCCAGCAATCATCTTCAGAGGTATTTAAAAAATACAACTCCTCCTGTTGTATTTTTTAAATACCTCTGAAGATGATTGCTGTTCAATCGAAATGTACATAAGGTTTAAATGAATGTTATTTGTGGTTTAGAGGTTTTATTTATTTAAAAATATAAATAAATAGGTAAAATATAAATAGAAATCGTATTTTTAATATGATTCTAAAGCACGCGAAAGCAGACAATTGTAATATTTATTATTATTATATAACAGGACAGTTTGTTTTATAGTAAAGTTTTTATTAATAACAGCTGTTAGGGTCAATATATTTTTGTGTTATTTTATAAAGAATAACAGGTATTTATATGTAGTAACAGGTACTAAGAGTTAACAGGTACTATAAGAATTGTTTTTTTGTATATATTTTTTAATAATTACATGAATGGTGGTCACTATTTATTCATAATAATCTGTGGTTAAGAAATAATAAGTACTACTCAAAATCATCTAATCACAAATATGTTATTCTCTCCTAATATACATTTTGGTTACCAAGTGACAATCTTCAATGGCATAAAACCTAGATTCTGTAATAGAGTTGGTTGTTAAACCTCTGAAGATGGTTACTTGGTAATATAAATGTGCATTAGGTAAACCAAAATAAAACTGTGGTTAGAGCTTTCTGATTATTATTTATTAAACATTACAATTTTTAATGTAAATATTGATTATTTAAAATAATATTATTAAGATATTTAGGGACAGTTATTTTCTTTATCTTTATTGATAATTTAACGAATATTTTCTATAGCACAAAACCTATTGCGTTAATACCGATGACCTAGTGTTGGTTACAAGCGTGACTAGCTTGATATAACTGCCTGAACGATTTGAATCTGCAATCGGTGCTAGGGTGTATCCTTGCGAAGTTGAATTTTTAAGTTGTAGTTAAACTGGATTTAATAGACTCTGACCGTGTTATAACGACAAGACACCAGTAAGAATCACAGTTTGTAATCAATAACGTATTTAAGCTACTTACTAAATTAACTATGATTAATTGTGGTTACTAAATATTAAAAATAATAATAATAATGAACGTTAAGTATCCTGAGGAAGAAGTCGGTGAATAAAATGAAATATATTAAACTCTATAATCAGGTGCATTTAAAAATTTATTAAGTGTTGTTTTGAGTAATACCAAGGCTATGTTCCGGCCATTAGTACTCCATGATAGAGGGAGGGAAAACTGTTTTACATCGAGGATATAGACTTAAAATAAACATCTTTAGAGATCGTTATTAAAATTCTAAAACTAATCGTACCCAGCAACTTCACTTTCCTGTATTTTCAATGACTTTAAATTTCGAATATTTAAACTTTGACGGGTCACGGTTGGTTTACCAATTAAATTAAAATTAAAAATAATTCGCGTTGACTTTTTTTTAAAACGTTGATCACAAACACGTCGATTTTTACGGACCTAGATTTGTTATATGGGTTGATAAAAACTAAAAGTTAAATACAAAACCTTTACTCTAAAACTAAAATTAACGTTTAAACTGAGAAATTGTTCATATCGCTAAGCTTTTAGAACGGTTTTGCTGTGTATTTTGCAAATACTGTACTTTTAAGACCCTTTGTTTTTATTTCTTTGAAATGTCACTGAGTGAACAGTCGACGTAACTGATCTGTCTACTTTCAGGTTCTTGACATTATTACTGCTGTTCAATACCATAGAAATAAAGTCTGACATTTGTTTTAACGCGATACTGGGAAATGCAAGCTCGCATTATTCGTCAACGAATGCAGACATTTCACAAGTCAAGTCTCGAGTTTGAAGAACAGAAATAGAGCAAAATACATTAGTATCAGGTTTAAAAGTAGGAAATAAAGTTGAATAACATAGCGTACACTATCAGTAACAGTAATGCGGCTTTATATCATTCAAGATAACAAATGTTTGTATTAAAACTGACCTATAATAAAATTACTATATATATATATATATATATATATATATATATATATATATATATATCAAGAAATAAAATAATTTATTTCTTTATATATATATATATGTAGTATTTTTATTATATAAAAATATGCTATAAATATATATATATATATATATATATATATGTATGTATATATATATATGTAGTATTTTTATTATATAAAAATATGCTATAAATATATATATATATATATATATATATATATATATATATATATATATATATAAAGAAATAAATTATTTTATTTCTTGATATATATATATATGGTGAATTAACTCTTTCATACACATGAATATGTATTTTATTATTTTTTTGTAAGTTGAAGCTTTTAACTGATTGATAGTATCAGCATTATCAAAACTCGTAAAGTACCTTATAGTTCTATGACTACTTCTGGATTGTAAGATCTCCAAGAAACCCATATAAAGTCCAATAAAAAAATAGTCCTATAAAAAGGAACTATAAGGTAATTTTGATACCGCTATTACCACCAATCAACGAATAAATTCAATGTGTAAAGCAAAATAAAATACAAATTCTTGTTTATGAAAGTGTTTTTAACTATATATATATATAGGCCTATATATATATATATTCATACACACACACACACCATACATATATATATATATATATATATATATATATATATATATATATATATATATATATAGTATATATATAAAGTAGATAAACTCTAAGAAAAGAGTTTCATCCAAGAATTACAATGTATACATATGTGTATATATATATATATATATATATATATATATATAAAGAATAAAACAATTTCTTATTACAGTAAAAGCTGATAAAAGTAATGCTATTGTAATTATTGATAAGAATGAATATATAAATAAAACAGAAAAATATATAAATGAAAATCAATTTAATGAAATATGTAAAGATCCTGTAAAGAAATACCAAAATGAAATAAAAAATTTAATAAAATCTTCTTATAAGTTATTTAATAAAAATAATATTAGTAATTAAATCAACGATAACCCAAAAATTCCTATAATGAATGGACTTATTAAATTATACAAAATTGAGAAACCAATTAGAGTTAGTAAATTTTATAAATGCCCCTTCTTATAAAATATCTAAAATCACGACATCTATATAACTATATTTTATGATCTAATTAGTTGTGTTTTCATGAATTGTATTGAACTGAAAAATTAAATACAAAAAATATAGTTTAAAGAATAACAGTAATAATTGAAAAAATGATATTATATTTGTTCATGTTAAAATATGTTTATTATTATGTATTCTCCCGTTAAGTTATTAAATTACCATAACGGAACTTTTATTAACTATACACAAATATATCAAGAATTTTATCATCAAAGATCGCGGCCTTGTACACCTTCCTGCCTACACTTGTTTTAAATTATTCGGCTCCTTCAAGGGTCATTACATTTTAAAGAGACGTTAGCTTGCTCGAGTTTTAAGGGCTTCATCAAGGAGCAAACTCTTTAAATAATCATTTACTGCAAAGAAGATAAACTACTGCCGTTTTTGTGTTATAAAAGTAAGTAAAAATATTTGTAATAGATTTAAATTACAATAAAACTATGGAACAATTTAAATAAAAACACTATTATTTATACTATAACAAGTGATGTTGGGAGTTTAATCTAGTATAAATATAATTATTATAAGCGCTATGAAAACTGGTGAGGGATAATCTTTGCTAGTCTGTTATTTGTAAAGCTTTATAAACAAGTATTTACATTAATATGTTTAATAAAAGAATAAAATTCGATCATTGATAATAAATCATTCAAAAGAATGTTTTTATGCAAGGTATAGCCTAAAAATTCACTATATCAGAATATTTATGATCGAATATCTTTAAGTTTCTTTTTTATTTTTTGTAAATAAATTTAAATTTTTAGCTTACACTGACGTCATGCTAATTTCTTAAATTCTGACAAAGTTCTAAAAACAATGACCTTACAACATTTAACAGACCTGTACAATAGATTAAGGTTTATTTTTCAGAATATTTAAATATTTTGGTAATTAGTTTTAATTATTTATAAGTAAAGCAGGAATGAAACGTTGTTTTTGTATATCGAAGTTTGAGCTTATTTTGTCAGAAAAGTTAATAACAACGACCACAACTCACAATAAGTCATTTATTATCTCATACGCATTTCAATGACAAAACCATTTGCATAAGTAAATATAACTACAAAAGATCAAAATTATACGTTATATTCATAAACGTTTGTTAGTTATATTCGCTGTTGATGATGAATTTTGTGATTGAAACAAGGATGAGCAAATAAATATTCGATTGTGAGTTGGTGTTTATTATTAAGTAATATTTACTCGTTTTATATAACGGTAAAACAAAATTCCATAAAACAAAAAACTGTTATTAAAATCTTTATAATATTTAATTTTAAAAACTAATCTACAGGTATATACAATGTATTGTTTACCAAAATTTACCAAAAAAAATTCTTTTTAAGCTTTAAAATATATTATAGATATTACTTACTTTTACAATGATATAACGCTGTCAAGCGAGCACTAACATTTCATATAAACAGGGGCATTATTTTGATACGCATACACTGTGTTACTTTAGCATATTGCGTGAGCTCTGTGTTTTGCCATATCAGGGCAAAATCTTCCCTCTTTAAATAGTATATTGTAAATTAGGCAGTTTGCCGTAACCCTTGGTACGAACTATTTATTCAGAAATTGAAACTCCGAGTAACCAATTTTAAAGGCGTTTAATGAGAAGACGCCATTAAATTAGATTATGACGGGAGTCAAGGCGTTAATGAGTGTTCGACACTCAAACATGGCGGGAGGAATGCCTTCCCTAATGACTTCTATGTCAACTTTTCTCTTGGCTTCATTCCTCTTGATAACTTTTTTGTTCCTCTGCCAACGTATACGTTTTCCAATAGCCCATTTAACTTACTGGTGTTAATTATAGGTATAGTTTTTTTACGTTGGCATGTTCATTATAAACATATGAAGAATAAAAATTCTTTTTCTGTTTAAATCGTTATAATCATATCAATTTCCTTTCATTTAGTTTCAAAAACAATTGTATGATTGTCACCAAATATACTTTACTGTAAAGTTTTCAACACAATATTTTAAATGTAACATAAACATATAAACAGTATTCGAGTTGGTTTGAGAGTGAAAGTTTAAATAGTTAAATTTAAATTATTTAAATAATGTTGTTAATGTTACATTTTATTATTAATATAATTTTATTAAATTAAATATTTGTAGTTAGGACATTTTGTTATTTTTAAATATATTAGGAAGTTTGGCAGTGCCTATATTCTAAATTTTGTAAAAATTTATTATAGATTATGTTCCATTTCTGTAACTAAAGTTATACGTTAATGGCAGGCTCACTGATAATGGTGATATAATGTCATTGAAACGCGTATGGAATGAAAGTTTTATAATTGTGACTTGTATATTTCTTGTTTTTGTAACATAAACAAGTAATAAAAAAAAATTAGGTAAATTCCTACTGGGGTTAACAAAAAAAATGTATTGTAGTTACCCTAGAGGACTATTTATTATATTGTGTGGTAACCTTGGCAACAGTTTAAGGTTGTACAATTGAGGTTTTAACGACAAACGGATGAGGGAAAAAGTCATACTCATGTTTGAGAAATATATTTCTAGGTATTTTAAATTTGGGGCACTGCAAAGGCGCGCTAGACCACGAACATGAAGATTCTCAGTTCGAATCTGGCTGGACCCCACCAATTTTATAATGTAATTAAATATTGGAAAACCCTTTAATGACTATCATCCAAGATAGGTTTAAAAAAAATGTATTTCAACATGATTGGATGAATAAAAACGTCTTTTATTAATGACTGAAAAGTTGTACAAGATATATATCAAGATAGTGTGAGCTAATAAAAGGAATTTAAAAATACACATTAAATAAGTATAAGGAACAACATATTTTACCATATGAGGTGTTTTTCATTTAATAAAAAAAATCTCATCTTATTCAACTAATACACTGATTATAACTAATGTTAGAAATTTCTATTATAAAGGGCGTTATGTACTATCTATTGTCATTAGGCAAACCTCAATAGTTACATGTTTGTTAGCAAGGTTAAATATTTCCAGTAATTATTTTTGAAAACCGATATTTTTTAATGTTTTCATTACGTTTAAATTGAAATTAAATATGTAATGATATATTTTTAACATTATAATTGTTTTAATTGATTACGACTAATTATAGACGATAAAGTTTGAACAAACCACTAATTATTTTAAGCTCGTAACTCCCCTACGTTTGCGTTTCAACTGAAGTCCTCTTCGGGAATTAAAAACTCATTTGTAATTATACGTACGAAACCACACATACATTTACACATTTAAAAGAAACAAAAACACACTGATATAACATTGGAAGTGGATAAAGCACTTCCTACTCGAAAGATATATCCAAACCGGGTACTAAAACAATGTAACAATGTACAAGAAAATCTATCATGGGATAGTACAGAGGGCAGTGCTTAGTTGCTTGCTTTTTAACACCATGATCAAGGACGTGCAGAGCTTCATTAAAAGCATACCCAGTGTTAACAGCCTACTTTATGCTGATGATATACCAATATGGGCAACGGGCAGTAACATTCTAGGATTGGAGGAAACGTTGACTAATCTCTCGGAGTGGTGCAAAGATAATGAGGTGGAGGTAAATAGCGAAAACAGAGTTTCAATTGTTCACATTGTCCACTAGACAATGCAATTTGATACTTACTTACAATGGAATAGACTTGATAAAAAACAAATGTTACCTAGTGCTTGGGTGTTAAATTTGACAACATACCTAGTTAGTCCAAGCAAATACAAATTGCATCTGAAACACCTCAAAAGAGATATAACCTCCTAAAAAGACTAGCAACTGCGAAGTGGGGAGCAAGGCAGGACGTGATGGCGAGAACCTATATACGCCCAGTTATGGAATATGCTTCTGAACGCACTGCTTTGTCCTCCGATGTTAACTTGAGAAAATCATAACTTGTCCTGAACAACGCACTACGAAAAATAATTGGTAGAGCAACATCGTCACCAATATCTGCAATGCAATTGCAAGCGGAGGTGGAGCCACTGCAGATCCGCATGGAGAAATCAGTACTCACCTTCTGGGAGAGGGCAAAGAGAATTGACTACAGTAACTGGGAAACATATAAACCTACGACATCGTGACTCAAGGCACAAATAACACCACTCATTTATACCGAAAAAATTAGAAATTAAATACAATATTAAACTGGGTGAGCATCTAAATTCCCAACCTGTCGTACGATTTTCCTTCATTACCTGAGGGAAAACTGTCGCTCCTAAATCACAGAGACACTTTGGTAAAGTTATTTTGCTTTGTTTAAGCTATTTTACTTATTTTACATATTTTTTTAAATGACTTTTTAAGCGGTGTGTTGAACATTCCCCGTACATATCTCTACTGAGATTTAATTTTAATATAAATTAAAATTTTCTGAGTAAACTTTAGATATTTAGTTAGAGCAATTGTTGTTTAACGGAGAAAACTTTTACCATTTCAATAAATATTCTTATAATCTTAATAGAACTTTATATGGAAATGATGTTTGTAATAAAAAATTCCTTCTTTCATATTCACGTTCGGTTAAACAAATGTGATTCTGTCCCCCGAGAATATATACGTTTGTATAGTACCATCATTAGCGCGAACTGCCTGATCTGCACGTTTGTATAGTACCATCATTAGCGCTAACTTCCTGATCTGCACGTTTGTATAGTACCATCATTAGCGCTAACTTCCTGATCTGCACGTTTGTATAGTACCATCATTAGCGCTAACTTCCTGATCTGCACGTTTGTATAGTACCATCATTAGCGCTAACTTCCTGATCTGCACGTTTGTATAGTACCATCATTAGCGCTAACATCCTGATCTGCACGTTAGTATATTACCATCATTAGCGCTAACATCCTGATCTGCACGTTTGTATAGTACCATCATTAGCGCTAACATCCTGATCTGCACGTTAGTATATTACCATCATTAGCGCTAACTTCCTGATCTGCACGTTTGTATAGTACCATCATTAGCGCTAACTTCCTGATCTGCACGTTTGTATAGTACCATCATTAGCGCTAACTTCCTGATCTGCACGTTTGTATAGTACCATCATTAGCGCTAACTTCCTGATCTGCACGTTTGTATAGTACCATCATTAGCGCTAACGTTCTGATCTGCACGTTTGTATAGTACCATCATTAGCGCTAACTTCCTGATCTGCACGTTTGTATAGTACCATCATTAGCGCTAACTTCCTAATCTGCACGTTTGTATAGTACCATCATTAGCGCTAACTTCCTGATCTGCACGTTTGTATAGTACCATCATTAGTGCTAACTTCCTGATCTGCACGTTTGTATAGTACCATCATTAGCGCTAACTTCCTGATCTGCACGTTTGTACAGTATCATCATTAGCGCTACTTCCTGATCTGCACGTTTGTATAGTACCATCATTAGCGCTAACTTCCTGATCTGCACGTTTGTATAGTACCATCATTAGCGCTAACTTCCTGATCTGCACGTTTGTATAGTACCATCATTAGCGCTAACTTCCTGATCTGCACGTTTGTATAGTACCATCATTAGCGCTAACTTCCTGATCTGCACGTTTGTATAGTACCATCATTAGCGCTAACTTCCTGATCTGCACGTTTGTATAGTACCATCATTAGCGCTAACTTCCTGATCTGCACGTTTGTATAGTACCTTCAGTAGCGCTAACTTCCTGATATGCACGTTTGTATAGTACCATCAGTAGCGCTAACTTTTTGATCTGCACGTTTATATAGTACCATCATTAGCGCTAACTTCCTGATCTGTACGTTTGTATATTACCATCATTAGCGCTAACTTCCTGATCTGCACGTTTGTATAGTACCATCATTAGCGCTATCTTCCTGATCTGCACGTTTGTATAGTACCATCATTAGCGCTAACTTCCTGATCTGCACGTTTGTATAGTACCATCATTAGCGCTAACCTCCTGATCTGCACGTTTGTATAGTACCATCTTTAGAGCTAACTTCCTGATCTGCACGTTTGTATAGTACCATCATTAGCGCTAACTTCCTGATCTGCACGTTTGTATAGTACCATCATTAGCGCTAACTTCCTGATCTGCACGTTTGTATAGTACCATCATTAGCGCTAACTTCCTGATCAGCACTTTTGTATATTACCATCATTAGCGCTAACTTCCTGATCTGCACGTTTGTATAGTACCATCATTAGCGCTAACTTCCTGATCTGCACGTTTGTATATTACCATCATTAGCGCTAACTTCCTGATCTGCACGTTTGTATAGTACCATCATTAGCGCTAACTTCCTGATCTGCACGTTTGTATAGTACCATCATTAGCGCTAACTTCCTGATCTGCACGTTTGTATAGTACCATCATTAGCGCTAACTTCCTGATCTGCACGTTTGTATAGTACCATCATTAGCGCTAACTTCCTGATCTGCACGTTTGTATAGTACCATCATTAGCGCTAACTTCCTGATCTGCACGTTTGTATAGTACCATCATTAGAGCTAACTTCCTGATCTGCACGTTTGTATAGTACCATCATTAGCGCTAACTTCCTGATCTTCACGTTTGTATAGTACCATCATTAGCGCTAACTTCCTGATCTGCACGTTTGTATAGTACCATCATTAGCGCTAACTTCCTGATCTGCACGTTTGTATAGTACCATCATTAGCGCTAACTTCCTGATCTGCACGTTTGTATAGTACCATCATTAGCGCTAACTTCCTGATCTGCACGTTTGTATATTACCATCATTAGCGCTAACTTCCTGATCTGCACGTTTGTATATTACCATCATTAGCGCTAACCTCCTGATCTGCACGTTTGTATAGTACCATCATTAGCGCTAACTTCCTGATCTGCACGTTTGTATAGTACCATCATTAGCGCTACTTCCTGTTCTGCACGTTTGTATAGTACCATCATTGGCGCAAACTTCCTGATCTGCACGTTTGTATAGTACCATCATTGGCGCTAACTTCCTGATTTGCACGTTTGTATATTACCATCATTAGCGCTAACCTCCTGATCTGCACGTTTGTATAGTACCATCATTAGCGCTAACTTCCTGATCTGCACGTTTGTATATTACCATCATTAGCGCTAACCACCTGATCTGCACGTTTGTATAGTACCATCATTAGCGCTAACTTCCTGATCTGCACGTTTGTATAGTACCATCATTAGCGCTACTTCCTGATCTGCACGTTTGTATAGTACCATCATTGGCGCTAACTTCCTGATCTGCACGTTTGTATAGTACCATCATTAGCGCTAACTTCCTGATCTGCACGTTTGTATAGTACCATCATTAGCGCTACTTCCTGATCTGCACGTTTGTATAGTACCATCATTGGCGCTAACTTCCTGATCTGCACGTTTGTATAGTACCATCATTAGCGCTAACTTCCTGATCTGCACGTTTGTATAGTACCATCATTGGCGCTAACTTCCTGATTTGCACGTTTGTACTTTCCAGGATTTATAACTCTGCTATTTAGTTTATTCCAGTATTAATAGTTTAATAAATCATTAAAAATGTCATTGTTTTAAATGTTGAATTAATGAATTTATGTAATTAAGTTATCGTATAATAAATGTAAAACATGAAAAGGAAATTTAATAGTAAAAAAGAAATTTAACTTCCAAATAATATTAACTATCAGAAATTTGGAAAGGGGTATTTATATATTATAATTCGTACTTATTACGTAAAACGTTCAAGACTTAAAATTAGATACAAACAGAAAAGGTTAGTAACATAAATATATTCAAATATTAAATATACTTACTTACTTACTAACCAACGCCCACTCTTGGCTGTTGAGCCATTTGGTGACGCGCTGACCAGTATAGACGGTAAGTCTGGTCTTGATAAATTTCCAGTATATGATAAGAATGTTGGAGGGTTATCAATAGCTTGGAGTTGATTGTTATCGATTAATTCTGGAGTTATCTTTCCAACCGGTGATATATGTGTGTAGCCCCATCTCGGTGACGGACTGTTAAAATCTCCAATAATTATGCTATTAGGTTGGATGGTTCTCTCTATTTCTTCAAAAGATAGTGTGTTTCCTGGGGGATTATAGAGACTGACAATATTAAAATGTTGTTTGTTTTTTCCATGTTTCAATCAAAAAAGCTTCCAGTTTATCTTTATCATCCATCTCATGTATGATCTTAAAATTTGCCGTGAGACCATCTCCGACCCCTATATAGATACCAGATGCTATTTGTCGTGATCTCTTTAAAGCAGTGACTGCGTAACCCTTTGTTTGATAAAAGTCAGGAGTTTCTGTAGCTGCTCCTGCTTCAAGTATAAAGTAAACATCCACGTCGGCATGGTAGACGTTTCGTTTGAATTGTGCAAATTTAACATTGTTAAGGCCTCCTGCATTCCAGAAGATGATTCGAAGGTTAGTGTCGGAGCGCTGAAAAGGGCCATTTTTGGTAAGGTTCATAGTCGTTCTGATCAACGTGTTTAGAGGCGAACCTTTGGTTGATCGTTTAGATTACGCAGGGGGCACCACGAGCAGAAGAACAAAATCACCCCCCCCCCCCAATAATAAATATATTAAAAAAGTATTTAATGAACAATAAATTAAAATTACCTAAATCTAATGGTTGCTATTTAGTTCAGGAAATGTCTTTGATAATTCGATAAAGATGCAGTGTTTGGTTTACGCTTGATAAACATGTTGTACAGTTTTGTAGTATATTTGTATATTTATAAATGAATTATTTCATATACTTGTTTGTTAGCTATATTACGTGCAAAGGGAGTACAGCGAAATGATAACAATGAATGGTTAAAGTATATGTTTGGAACACAAGTATAATCTTGATTGTTATACATTTTGTACATAGAAATATAATTTATCTTAAATAACACTTTTTTACGATTAGAACTCCAACACACACACACACACACACACACACACACACATACACACACACACACACACACACACACACATACATACATACATACATATATATATATATATATATATATATATATATATATATATATATATATATATATATACATATACATATATATATATATATATATATATATATATATATATATATATATATATATATACATATATATATATATATATATATATATATATATAATAAATTAAAAATATTTCACAAACAAGAATACTTTTAATGAATATATTTATTCAAAGCTTTCGCTGATAAAATAGTACCAGCATCTTCAGGAAAATTTATTATCTCCTGAATTATACTTTTCATTAAAAGTATTCTTGATTTTGAAATATTTTTCATTTATTAACTATATTACAAGAAAACTTATCACCATATTTAATATATATATATATATATATATATATATATATATATATATATATATATATATAGAGAGAGAGAGAGAGAGAGAGAGAGAGAGAGAGAGACATATTCTTGTATTTAAATATGCATTTGTATGCTGAAAACCATAAGCGACTATTTCGAAGTGAATACGTGTCAGCTTTCTACCTCTATATTTGACAGAGCTACAATATGTTATTGATGTCACGTTTTTTCTTCGAAAAGTTGGACAGAGAAGCGGGGTCCCCAGGGGTTACTGCTACGTAGATATGCATGTAGCAGGCAATATTGAGTTTTCAAAATACCTAATATTGTACTGCCCTTACTTATTACGTTTGATGTATTTTACTGACGTCCTTTTTTGTGCCATGTTTCTATTATACGAGATAATTTGCCATACAGTTAGGTAGTATATAGATAAATTTGTATAGATGCAAGAAATATGAACTGGTATACAACGTATCCCAATGTAGTTCTTTAATCAGAACATGTTTTTGAGAACCTCTCACTGTGATAGGTTGTGAAGCACTGTATATTTTTTTGTATTTTTGACGTCACAAGCTGCGATCCAACCCAGTAAAATTGTTTATTTTAATGCAACTTCAATTTACGTAGATTTTTTTTCAATTTAAATTGAAGAAACATGTTTCAATAGGGTATATACAGCTGTATATACCAACATTTATATCTATCCTTATACAAACAGTATAATACTATGTTACGGTACTCGTAATATAAATATACATACATACATATATATATATATATATATATATATATATATATATATATATATATATATATATATATATACATAAAGAACAAAAGTCTAAATACAAATACAAGAATTATAATTGAATTTACAATTCAATTGAATTGAATTGTAAATTCAATTATAATTCTTGTATTTGTATTTAGACTTTTGTTCTTTATTAATACACAAGAAAAAATACTGCGATATTTATATATATATATATATATATATATATATATATATATATATATATATATATATATATATATAGCCAGATAACGAATTCCCCGGATATATGAACAAAGAATACGCAAAACTATCGATAATCCATTATTATACCATAAGTTACACAAATAATGACCCCGGCTAATGCAATTCACAAATAATCTTCAGATGACAAAATAAATACAGAAAATAATTTAAAATGTCGATGTATTTGACGGATTATAACATTTACATTTATATGTCTAACTATTTACAATACGTACATAAGTATATGTCAAAAGTAAGTATGTATGCACATATGTAATTTCCTTTACACATAACACTTTCACTTTTTAACAAAAAAATCTGTCACTTTCCTCTCTTTTTTTGTGAGCATTTATTTAATTTTAATGTGCGATCTAAGTTAATGTGCTCCTAATATTAAAATATTTTTCGATTTTAAGCTTTTCGGAAAAAAATGATTCTAAACTTAAAGTAGTACAATACTGTTTGAAGGTTATGGAATCGAGTTAAACCCGAACGTATCAACAGAGAAAAATAATTTAATGTTAGGAAAAGCAGAAGAGTTTACTTAAATTTCTAACCTCCAAAATCTACACAAATATTCCCAACAGAGGTTAGGATGAGAATAATAAAAGTTTGAAACACATACACATACACATATATATATATATATATATATATATATATATATATGCTATTTATCATTAGGGATTGAGTTCAGTTGAGTCTGCTTTTTATTTTCCATTTTATAGGACAATCTATAAATTTAGAAGTAGTCTAGAGTTTAAAGAAGGAATTTTATACTAATTTTAGGATGCGTAATGAAATATAAACACAAAAATTTAAGGAATTTAATTTTGTTTGTATAAAAAAGTAAAGAAGGAATTTTAAATAACACAATATTAATTTTAACTTAAATCTTGTTGCACTACCTCGATTGCCTCAAGGTGCAATCTCAGACTCAAGCATAATACCCAAAATAGCGTACGTTTATGTTTGCTGATTAAATTACAAACCTGTATATCTCCATGTATTTTTATTTTCATTTCATTCACTATTATCAAGTCATACATACAAAAAATAATTTATTTTGTATCCCTGTATACTTTAATCATTACATTAAAACAAATTATATTATTATAAAATAAAGACACTTGACCAACTTATTGTGTAAAAGCGTTTCGAAACCATTTTGACATTTCGATTCATTTATGAAGAGAACCTGTTTCGTATCCATCTACTAATATTCAGATATAATGCTTATATATATATATATATATATATATATATATATATATATATATATATATATATATATATATACATAATTTACCAACTTTGTTTTGCTACTCTGTATACTGAGATAAATTGAATACCAAACTATAAAGTTTATGATGCTAATAACGGAAACAAAAACATAAAACAATTTTATGATATTTCAGACCCTCAGGCAATAATCTACATTAATTGGAATATTATATAAACATTACAGAAAGACACGAAATAATGATGGCTTTCTTTGAAAGACTTTCTTCTTTTGTTTAATACAATTTTTAATAATTATTACAAAGTTGACAATTTTCATGACTAACCGAAATTGCTGTCTTTTACATCTAAAATAACGAAAACTTAAGTTTTTTAATTACTTAGTGTTATTATTTTGTAACTACTTTTATAAAAGTTTCGAAATGTTAGTAAAACAAAAGAACACTGGAAAACAACCAACCACCATAAAACATCACAACACATAGCTTTATATTTTGTGCTTACATTAAACTGATAATATATCTAAACTTTACACCACTGCAAAATGTATTTACACTGCGCAGCTACATGAAAACTGGTGTATTTAATTTTCTTAATATACTTAAACTGGGTCACAGTGTACAATAAAATTGCAGACCATTAATTGAAACAAACCTCCAATGTAAATTGCGATGAACGGTTTAACAAATGAACGAAGAAACATAAAGTTTAACAATTTTACACTGAAATTCCAGCAGATTTTGAATATTGTTTGTGATATTAAAACTATTTTCTTATTAAGGCTAAACGTTATATTATAATAAGGCCTGACATTTACTATAACAAATGTTAAAATATTAAATAATTATAAAAAATTAAAATATTGCTCTATAACCGCTTGTTTTATTGTAAATGTATTTATTAAAATTACTAATGTAATGTAAATGATATATTGCTATAAATAACCCCATAAGAATTAATTTTAATTTTGGAAAAATAAACTTTTGTTTCCAATTTTCTGCTAGAGAATGTTTTGAATATCTAAGTAATTTATTTCATTTTAATTGATACAGCTATTTTTGTATTTATTATATATATATATATATATATATATATATATATATATATATATATATATATATATATATATACTCATCCTGCAGTGCAATAAAATTGCAGTTCTGACGTTTCGCTAAAATCTCATCTATCATTGACGAGGTGAACCCAACAACAGTTGAAGAGCAAGTGAAGAGAGCAGAAAGCACCCTGTATTGCAGTAGTGCTTGCACAGAGCCGACGCTTTCTGCTTGTTTTTAAGGCCAAGTTTGTGCTCCTCAAGCCTAGCTGAGATAAGTATGTTCATTTGGTCTCACAAATTAACGGACATCCATTCGAGGGACTATGAACTTAATACTATGAGAGAGGCGCTTAGAAGCAATGGCTATTAGTAATATGCCATTGATAAAGCGTTACACCGCCAAAGTGTCCTTCTGGTTGAAGTGGACGACAGGGAGACTGAGAAAACTGGTACTGTTTTCTTGCCTTTTATTAGATGGACCACTGATAGGATTGGCAGACTCTTTAGGAGGCATGGTATACGTTTCTGTCTACAAACCTAACATCACCATCGACAAGGTTCTTGATAACGCAAAAGATAAGATCTTCTTGGAACGCAATGGCGATTACAGAGTTCCTTGTCCCTACAATGGCCAAAAAAATCGGCAGAAAGGTAAACAAAAGGAAAGGAATGTATATAATTGTTTGACTCAGGTGTGTGTGGATTAACGTCAATGGGTGGATTGACGTCAATTGGCGGGGCTTCATTCCTCTCTATATAGCAGTAGAGTTGTCTGCGTTCTTCACTCGCTCTCCAACTGTGGTTGGGTTCACCTCGTCAATGTTTGATGAGATTCTAGGGAAACCTCGGAACTGCGATTTTATGTACTTCAGAATGAACGGATGTACTCCAGATAATTACTGTTCATTATATTTTTCCATCCGTGAAGGAATACGTATCAGCATATATATATATATATATATATATATATATATATATATATATATATATATATATATATATATATACAGGATAAACGATATTCTCAATCACCGGTGTTATTTTTCATTGAATTAATACTTTCATTTTCATACAATTAAATTATAAATATACACTCAAAATAAATGTGTACAAAGATAAGAGAAACAATCTTACAATTTTATCCATGACCTGTAATGTCATCTCTCACACATAAAAATATCATTAAAAAGTAAACCATGTCAAGGCCTCAATTATAAATCTATTACGATAATTCTTTTGTAGATTTTAAAAAAGTAAACCATACGTCAATACTTCCGTAGAGTTCTTTCATTTGATCCCTTGATATTTCTTACACAAATTAGTTCAATAATACAGCAAAGTTCCAACATTCATTACTGTCAGAAACAGCTCGAGTTTCCTCATCAACTTCATTTCTTGATCTAAACTTTTCTTGTCGTTAAATTCCTATAATGAAATTAAAATCATTTCACGTTTGAACATCATCTTTGCGATTATTTCGTAAATAACAGTCGGTCGAATAATAACTAAGGCAGCTACATTTTAATTAGGATAATTTTTTAGCGATTGTTATATCCAGTATCGTGTCCTACTTTGACTAATGTACTGCACGCTCCAGATTAGACCTTTAGCCTATATGTTTGTGTATGTATATTTATTTTTAATTAGAGAGGGTACGCTATAAATCTGTTTATATTTCATTATTAAATATTCATTATTATAATCAGAAATGTTTCTATTCCACAAGATGAAAAGCAACGACATGTGTAAACTTGTTTCTCCCTAACATTTGGATGCCACTGGCTCCACGGAAAATAATACTTCCTGCAAAATAACACGTTTTTATGTTCTAATAATTTATGAGTATTTTCAGCCGAGTTTTTCATTTTTAATCATGAATAAAATCGGTCCGGTTGTGTCTCAATTAATTTACACATAAGCCTGATAATTGGTAAAACTAAGTTATTGAAATAAAGGAGAAAATAATCAAAATTTACGTTTTTGGTCAAATAATTAAACTGTTGAACTAGCCGAAAATTCGGTCAATTCCCCTGCTATATTATAAACAAGGACCTACCTCTGTTGACACAAATTATGAATTATCTTTTAAATATCTGTGCTATTAATTTTTAGTTTATTCAACACTTTCTACTAATTCAAATCTGCTTATATTATTCTCTTTCCATATAAAAGAATAAATAACATGTATAAACAAATAATTTCTTACTTTCAACATACATAAGACCTAAGAGTGTTTAGAGGGACCTTGTAAAATATTAAATTTACTTTGTATTAAACACTTAGAAACACTGGTGAAGTATTACAAGGATAAAGTTTAATGAGCGAAGTATTTATTTTGAGCAGTCAAACGTCTTCAACGAAATTTGTTCAAGATATTTTTGTACTGAAAATCTTTAATTATTGGTATATTAACTAGAAATTATTGCTAAAAAAAAATGTATATACAAACAGTGAGTTACAAAATAACACGTTTTTTTACATAAAAAACATTCATTTGACAAAAAACTCGTGAAAATTAATAACTGACAACTGAAAATGTTATTGTTCGTCATTAGGTTATACTTTCCAAATACTGCGGTAACTCTGATTATCTTTCAAAATAAACAAAAATAATAATAAATTATGTAACACTACAATTAAATTATAAACAAGAAACGAGATGTTTTCAAAGTGTTTGAAACGTTAAATATTTATTAATATTTGAAAACAAAATTGAAATATAATTCAATGTACCAACAAATTCTTACTAAAATGTATAACATAAATGTTTATGAAACAAAACACTGTTTTAAAGTGTAGCATATTTAGGTTAGGTTCGGTTATAAAACAATAACAGGTTTACTAACAGTAACAGAACTCGACAAATGGTTACACTTTGCATAACATGATGCAAGTTCACTCGCGATATACTATAAAAACAAAGTTTTGTAATAAAACAGTTTAGTACATTAATCTGCACCATTTTGGGGCTGTATTGAAATATAGCTATAAAGTATTTGGTTTGAAGAGTTTGGAATTAGAAAAAAACCCAAATTAATTTACGTTAGTTACTTAAGCTAGTCAATAAAGGCACGCTTTGAAGCGGTTATGTTTTACTTTATGTGGGAAGTCTAATTGATTTACCAAACCAGATATTTTGTAGGCTTATTTATATTTAGCCACATTACATCATAGTGTAGCAGTGCGTGAAAATATAACTTGATGTAGCAGTTTTTTCTAATAATGTTTTATGTTTTTAAGACAGTTAATAACCATTATTTGGTAATGGAATCAAATCAGTAATAACTGAGTTTCAACAGAGTTTTTCTAGAAATATCTAGTGTTACTTTTGTTATATTTTTGATAAAATATTTTTCCTAATTTGTTAGTATAAAAAATACAATTAAAAAAATACGACCGAGATACATTTTTAAATAGCCCTAAACGGGTGTCAATTTAGCTACGAATATTTTAAAAACCAACAGCTTTTTATAAACAATCATAATATGTATATCAATATTATATATAATATTGTATACTATTTATTATAATATGCATTTAAATTACCATGAATTGAGGAAAGATTTTGAGGAATGTAAGAACCACAAATAATACAATACCAATAGTTTTAAAGAATTATTTCCCTTTTAGCTAAAACATGTAAACCCTATGTAGGCTTATACGTTTAAAAAGAAACAAAACTAGCTTTTGTATGTGTAGAGAATAAAGGTTTATCTTTTTTATAATAATTACCATTTAATTGTCAAAAACAATTTTACTATTAATTTGCACAACGATATATTTATTAAAACACAACTAAATATTTATTATAATGTCTTTTTTTACATTTTGTAATATAATAAGTTGAAAAATCTATCTTTCAACAGACAAGGAATGCTCCAGTAGCATTAGCACCATTTCATCACTTTATATTTCCAACTTGACTTGTGAGCTGTCTGCATTTCTAAATTAATAACGCCCAGTTGCTTTTGCTTGTGTTATGTTAAAACAAATGTCAGATTGTACTTTGTAACATTTCAGTCATAACCGTAAGAACATGGGTGTTACATTATACGTCAAATATATATGTTGTAACTATAAACATATATTTTTACATGGACATTTTATGACATTTATGTTTTATGTTGGCAAACACGCTTTTATGTAAAGACAGCGACCTAAATAAGTCTAAAACTTTAAGGGTAAATTCAACAATAGGAACAATAGAAAACATATATTGAATGAAAAACTGAATTAATCCTACGTATAAACATAAAGGCACATATTTAAATTGAAGCCTGAAATCAACAAACAAACTGTTTCACTAGTTTGCAATAAAAAAATAAAATAAAACCGAATTTTAATTCACTAATTATATATCTATATTACTAAATATGGTGATATGGTTTCTTGTAATATGGTTAATAAATTTAAAATATTTCAAAAAGAAGAATAGTTTTAATACATATATTATTTATAGATTTCGCCGATAAAACAGTACCAGCATATTCAGGAAAATAATTATGTAACAAAATATTTTTACAAAAATTTTACATACAATTTTTGTAAAAATATCTTGATACATAATTATTTTTCCTGAAGATGCTGGTACTGTTTTATTGGCGAAAAGCTTTGAGTATTATATTTATTAAAACTATTATTGTTTTTTAAATATTTTAAATTTTATTAATTATATATATTCATAGGACTCGCCTTATTAATTCCTGATGATGTTAGAACTTTCGACGAAAAGTTCTAATAAAATTAAAAAGTTATAACATATAATTAAATTAATTTTGCTTTGTAATAATTTGGCTTTGAGTAATAATTATTAATAAATAATGCTTGTGTTTGTATATCCTCAACGGTTTTGATTACTAAACAATAAATCCTATTTTATAATTTACATATGCTATTTACATTTTATTATCAATTATTCGAATGTTTTGCTTGTGTTTTTCTCATTTTAAAACATGGTTACTTTCGAGAAAAAATGGAACTTTTTTCATAATTCAAAATCTCAGCATTCAAACAATATCTTTGATTTAAAAGAAGCATTTATCTTTAATTCTTTAAAGGAATAATTTGTTTAACCTAACCTTGATTTTACATTACTTGTTTACGTGTATAGTAATAACCATTTCGATTACTCAGATTTATTTCTTACTCAGGGCATCACTGAGGAAGCGCATTGATAAAGTGATGTCTATGCACTTTATAGCCGAAAGACCTGCTCCTCTAGTGAGCTCTATGAGTAAAGCAAGTCGTGGCCTTTTGACTGGTACCAATGATATTACAATACATCATAATATCCGTTCGTATCAACTAGTTGTGGCGATCCCAAAGCATAGTGGAACTCCGGAACGTCGAATCAGGGATCGTCAATAATTGCAAACCTTTTTTGCAGTATTTTGCATTCAAAGTCATCTTTCTGAGAAACTAATCATAATGTGGAACCGCTAAGTAGTACTGACTCACAGAGTCAGTTGTTAGATAGATCTGCAGATCGTTTCAAAAAGTTTGAATAATCTGAACGTTATCATGGACGTATGCCTTACTGAGGGGCGTAAAATGAGCTCGTTATCTGACGTCCTACACGGTGTTACAATTCTCTCATTTGTTGTCAAGACCCAATTAAAGGTTTTGAGTTATCTACGCTTTTCATGTCTAACCAAACGAAATACCAGGCTGGAGATAAGTATTAAAATTTTTTAGCACAAATGGATTAGTGAAATATTCCTTTAAAAATCATACTTCCAGACATAAAACTAACATTTTATTAAAAAAAGTAGTCTTTATTGTATTTTTACATCAACATAAAACTAACAATATTTTTGTTCTTAATTTTCCTTAATTTTTAAATTTGAGTAGTATATTTTCTAATCAAATACAAATTAATTTACTTGGATACAAAGTAGATGTAGATTTAAAGTAGAAACATATATCTTATAATAATAACGAAAGAAATAATGTGTTGACCCTTTATTGCTCTACCTATTGACGCACCTCTTGAAGGTTAGCAAAGTCATCATCTGATCCAATAGGACTTAGGTGAATTTTATTTTTAAATAAAAGTGAATTATACATTTTTGTGTCATGAATTTGAAAACATTTCCTTACAAATTATTACTCTTCCTATCATATAGAAAAAAACGTATGACCCGAAAGTTGACGTTTTTATGTCTACAACATTTTAGTAACATTTCAAGATGTGTGTGTGTGTGTGTGTGTGTGTGTGTGTGTGTGTGTGTGTGTGTGTGTGTGTTGGGTGTGTATGTGTGAGTGTGTGGGTGTGTGTTTTGTGTGTTGTAAATTGTAAGACATCTGAAGACGTATTTTGTTTTGCCGTTTTCCATGCTTGTATGGTGCAGTTGAAAACATAGCCGAACTTACAAGTGACTAGAAAGACTAAACTTTAAGTCTATACATAAAACCCATAAACACTTTTATTATCTGAATCCAATCAGCGATGCTAAATACGTTAATGGCGTTCTTACCTGTGACGTAATCCTGCAGACCGGAAGTACAAGATTATTTCATCGCATTACCATGAGGTAGGTGAAATACCAATATATGTTTTAGCTATGTAACAGTACCAAAAACATTTAGCAGTCTGAGTTTTAACCGCACACAAAATATTAGTTATTTTTTTTTTACTTAATAATTTGATAATTCAGAGAAATTCTGATTCTTTACTACGAAGCCATAATAAAAACGTCTCGAAATAAAATAATAACTGGTCAGACTTCATAACGTCGATCGTTCTGACAGCAGACGAATGACAAAAGGTCTAAATATTTGTTCCAGGAGGAGGTTTCCAAAGTACGAAAAAAATGTGTATGGTACAATATTGATTGAGGTATGCAAATGAAATCTATTTTGATCCTCAGAGAACCTCGTGAATTCTGTGTTTAGTTTATTTTGTAGTTAGTGCATAGCGTCCGATTAATCGGAAGAGGGAATTGTAATTCCTACCATATACAGTTTTTATTTTTGAAGGTTATGTTGGCTACTCTAGATTTAAAGATCGTCTAGGGAACTGACTGGACATATGATATGCATTTGTTGACATAACCTTACAATAATTAGAAATTTTAATTTTATTGGTAACAATTCAAGTAACAAATTTGACCATTTGTGTGACAATGTAAATAATGTTTCTTATATTTATAATCCATTTATACAAGAGCGTCCGATACATCGGGCGCTGAGCAATAACATAACATACGCTGTACGAAATGATTATAAGTTGTGTCTATTTGTGTTAGATTCATTTGTATTGTACTCCTCTTATAAATGCTTAGCAGAAATAGTGCCAAAGGCAATATTAGAGGTAACCTCTAATACCGAACATTGTGCCCTCAAAACCATCAAGCAATTAGAAAACGGGTCACGTGATCGTAACACCGCAGATAAAATTACGTTAGTACGTTGGCATGACAATAGTGTCTGCACTTTAACAACAAACTGTGAGAATTTCTAAGTTGGTAAAACAACCTGGTGGTCAAGAGGAATAAAATTGTAATTCCAGGTACCCCAACAACCCTATTTGCTGAATAAAATAAGGGAATTGTAGGTGTCGTTCTATTATACCAAGGCATTGCTACTTATTTAACTAAATTCAAAAATGGTGGTGGCCTATTTTTACTTGTTTGTTTGATGGGTATGAAGTAAATCCATGGTAACACAATCGTAAATTACGACCCATAACTTGGGCTAGTCAACAGCTTTTACATTTCAGAATAAACTAGGTCATTGCTTTAATGGAGCTACATGGAAAACCACCATACCAATAGCAAGACCTCTTAAAGGAAGTCGCTATGACAACATCTGTCACTAGCTAGCAGCGAAAGGTACAAAACGGCGTTGTGCAGTTTGTTCAGAAAAAGCCAAATTCACGATGTGTCAAGTTGGACTTCATCCTAAGTACTTCCAACAATACCACAATGTTAAGAGCTTTTGGGAAGTAACACATACTCATTTAATAATCCACCTGTAGGCTCTATAAGGTCACAAATTTGTATCATAAACCATACATCATGGAATAAAGTTTTTATTCCAGTTTTAAAATATTTATAAATATTTTCTGAAAACATTTATGAGTAAAATACACATTTAAAAACAGATTTTCTTTGTATAATTAAGTAAGCATAAATTATTACTCAAAACTTACAGCTTGCAAGTGGATTACTCTTGTGAACAAATATTCTGCCCAATGCCTGTTCAAGTCTGAATGCATAGCGTCAGTTTATCGGACGTATCGTAATTAACAAAATACGAGAAAGTTTTTCCCCATGTTTTTCTTTATATTTAAATAATCAATATAACGCAAAAAACATTTGATGTTAAATATATACTAATGGTTTGAATAGTACTGCAAGTAAATATCGTAGTTACTCATTGAGTCCCCCAAGACCATCACGATTCCTGGTTGAGAATGTAGCTGCCTGGATAAGTTTCAAATATTCTTGTCTCTCGTAATTTTAGAAGTAATGCATTAAAAATTTTTACTTTTGGGTTATGCTTGATCCATTTGTATATTATTGAGTATTATAATGTTTCTTAATGACGCCAGTTGTATAAATGTTTTTCATATAATGTAGTAACAACAAGAGACCTCCTAAAAATTATTTTTTTAAAACCAAAATCATAATTTAAGAATGAAAATAGTATTACGATGTACATTTCAGTACATAGTGTAATATAAGAAAAATTTTAAGTAATTATTAATGTTTTTCATTATTGAGATTCATGTTAGTAACAAAATGAACTTGAAAATAATTGCTTCTTCTTGTAGATAAGAAGAGAAATAAATAATTTAATACAAAATTAAATTTGGCAAATAGGAAAGTCCATACAAATCACAAACAACGATGTAATATTAGTCAATGTAATGTATTTACTGGTCTATTTCCATCACTTTTATATTATTACCCGGTTAAATGGAACTAGACTTCCATTTACTCATTGAGTTTCCAATATTAAAAGGAAAATATTAGATCTCAGCTACTTTAACCTTTGTCTGGTCCTGACCCATTTGACTCAAATGCAGTAAACAAGAGAGTAAGAATCGTGTCAAATAAATCTAAATAGGGAATATACACACTTATAGTAATATAAAACACACATAATGCTCAAATAAACAATACATACACAGGCCTACAAGACCTAAAATCTCATTTCTTCTAAACCAGTTACCTAAAGCAGTTTAATTAGAAATTTAATTAGAATTTTATTATTATTAAAGTGATTTAATGACAAGGGAAAAGTCTAAATTAAGAAAACGGAAAGTTTGAGATCTTTCTAAGGAACGTTGTTCCAGTTCCTGGTGATTTTTATTATCCTATTTTTCACTAAATACATACATTCCTTATGACTGAATTCATTTTAAAATATTTCACTCATATATATTTCACTTTATACTATTTCAAGTATATACTCAATCATACATTCACACAATTTTCACACACACACACACACACACACACACACACACACACACACACAGACATATATATATATTACACACACACACACACACACACACACACACACACACACACACACACACACACACACACATATATATATATATATATATATATATATATATATATATTATATAAAAAAAAATTAAAAAATTTTTTTTTAACAACATTGTAATTGATTTGGCATAGCTATTTATTTGATCTAATTTGCACATATGTTAATTTTAATTGTTTAATATTCCTGATGATGTTGGTACTGTTAGCCAACGAAAAGCTTTGCATTGTAAATTCAATTATAATGTATGTATTTGTATTTTGACTTAGTTTTTTATTAATACACAAGAATACATATTGCGATATATATATATATATATATATATATATATATATATATATATATATATATATATATATATATATATATATATATGAGTGTGTATGTGTGTTTGATTTGTAGATGCTGATTTTCAGGGTAAAAATCATCTAATTGAAGTAACAACGTTTTAATTTAAAAAATATTTATAAAATAAAGTACTCGAACTTTTCTTCAATTTATTATATTGATGGCATTAGAAATTTCACTCGCTGTTAATAGCTAAAACTAAATCTATACATTATAAATTATCTAGAGGTATACATTATTATATATTTGAATTTGTGAATTCATGACAATATATGTATATATATATAAAGAAATAAGAAAATTTACAAATAGATGATTAATTTATTGAATGTAAAATTCAAAGCTTTTCGTTGGCAAACAGTACCAACATCATGAGGAATACTAAAGACTTAAAATCCTAGTCTTAAATGATTTTAGGTCTTTAGTATTCCTGATGATTTTGGTACTATTTGCCATCGAAAGGTTTTGAATTGTACATTCAATAAATTATTCTTGTATTTGTAAATTGTCTTATTTCTTTATTAATATACAAGAATACATATTATATTATATATATGACAATCAAGATGTTGTCGTAGAACTATAAGATACCTGGAAAATTTGGGTAATGCTGATACTGCCAATCAGCGAAAAGTTTCAATGTATTAGGAAGCTTACTTGAACCAGGCCTACACACTATTGAGATGCTAAAGCCAATTCATTGCGGTTCTAAAAATAACGATAAACAGATGATTGGTTAGGATTAGGGAAAACAAAAAAAACTCTAAACCATGAGAATAGAGAAAACATTATGCCAAGGCTTAGCCAAGAAAGCTTACTTGAACTAGGCCTACAATCTATTAGGATGCTAGAGCCATTTCATTGCGGTTATATAGGATAGGGATAAATAGATGCATTGATAAATAGTATAAGGGGGAAACAATTCTAAACCCTGAGAATAGGGAAAGCATTATGTCATCGCTTAGCCAAGAAAGCTAACATGAACTAGTCCTACACTATATTGGCATGCTATAGCAATTACATTGCGCTTATATAGGATAGAGCTAAATAGATGTATTGATAAATAGAATGAGGAAAAGAAAAACAATTCTAAACACTGAGAATAGGGAAAACATTTTGCAATCGCTAAGCCAAGAAAGCTTACTTGAAATAGGCCTACACTCTATTGGGATGCTAAAGCCATTTCATTGCGGTTCTATAAAATAGGTATAAATAGGTGGTTGGGTAGGACTAGGAAAAGGAAACTATGGAATTACTGAGCATACGGAAAACATTATGGCATCGCTTAGTCTCGAAAGCTTACTTGAAATAGGCCTACTCTCTAGCGGGATGCTAAAGCCATTACATTGTGGTTCTATAGAATAGGTATAAATAGGTGGTTGGGTTGGACTAGGAAAAGGAAACTATCGAATTACTGAGCATACGGAAAGCATTATGGCATCGCTTAGTCTCGAAAGCTTACTTGAAATAGGCCTACTTTCTTTCGGGATGCTAAAGCCATTACATTGTTGCTCTAAAGACTAAGTATAAATAGGTGATTAGGTAGGATGTGGAAAAAGAAAAGAATCGAATTACTGAGACTATGAAAACAATATGGCAACGCTTTGCTACGAAAGCTTACTTTAAATAGGCCAACCCTCTAGCAGGAAGATAAAGCCATTTCGTTGCTGTTCTAAAATTTAAGTATACATAGGTGATTGGGTAGGATGAGGTAAAGTAAAATCTACTGAATTTAGACAAAAAGGGAATCATTATAGAATCGCTTATTCACGAAAGTTTACTTAAAGTAGGTCTACTCTCTAATGGGATTCTAAATTTATTACATTTCGGTTCTAGAGAATAAGTATAATTACATGATTGGGAAGGATAATGAAAGAAACAACCTAAACTACTAATTACATTATTGGGTAGGATGAGGTAAAGTAAAAACAACCTAATTTATAGAATGAGGGAAACATTATGGAATCGCTTATTCACGAATGCTTACTTGAAGTAGGCCTACTATCTAGTGGGATTTTAAATTCATTACATTTCGGTTCTAGAGAATAAGTATAATTACATGATTGGGTAGGATGAGGTAAAGTTAAAACAACGGAATTTATAGAATGAGGGAAACATTATGGAATCGCTTATTCACGAAAGCTTACTTTCTATCTACTATCTAGTGGGATTGTAAACGCAAATTTATTTATGATGTATGAATAAGCAAATATCGATGATTGTCTTGGACTAAAGATATTAAAAACAATTTTAAATACTGGAATGAAAATTTAGTATTATCAAATGTGGAGAACGTTAACTGATGTACATATATCTAAGGCATACTTTGTTACATTTCTGTAAATAAAAGTGTATGGCTACAAATAATAGCCAAAGACAAATGAGTTTTAATTTTGTAATAATTTCTTCTTACTGTATAAACTATTTTTGCTCTGCAGTGTTTAGAAATACTAACACAAAAATACATGACATCAGACTATCTCGAAGCAGTGTTTACCGAGCAATGCAAAATCTTCCTGGAAGCTATGAGACTTTTAAAAGAAAGTTTCCACTTTAAACAATTAGCTTCAGCCAGGCAGCCTCGGGGATTGACGCTACAATAGTTAGAAATCACGGTTTAATTTCAAGCCTCGTTGCCTTTTATAGATCCCTGAGTGCGCTCGCAATAAGCATTTTATAAATATTTCTTTCATAAATACGATGCATATACCCCTTAGACTGTTTAGTTTATATGTTTTGCTCACGCTTTGTAATAACTAACAAAAATAGCGAATTTAAATTTTTGAAGATTTACTTCATAATATTAACAAGTGACTGGTATTAGGATATTTATAAATTAATTTGTCTTGAAGTAATATATTTTTCGTAACAGAATATTATTTTAATCGGTACAGGGTTTCTTCTCAGAAGCAGCTCTGCGTACTTTAGGCCATTGTTGCTGTAAGTTATATTTCTAATCCATATATTTTCTCAGTTTTCCTTGGTGATAAGAGTTTACTGGCTTGATCATTTTTAGTACTAATACATTTTAATTAACATAAACGTTATCAAGTAAAGTTCATAACTTTTCTTTTAAAATCCCAAGGAACTTTAATAGTAAATGCAAAAAAAAATAATTCCTAAAAATTAGTTCTGGGGATTTACTTACAACATGAGAAGAATTCGAATATCAACAAGAAAGTGCGTCATACCTGAAACAGGGCAATAGAAAATTAGTTACATTGAATTTAAAATTTTAAAGCAAATTAAATTTCTGTATTTCATATTCAACATTTATCAGGGCAAATTATAGTTCAAATTAAAAACGCCCTTTAGCTTTATAAACCTTATTTCAACGAAACAACTATAATCAACAGCTATAATCAATTAGACTATATTTATATAAATCTTCAACTAAAGCAAATCTTATACTCTTAGAGCCAAGGTATTGCACAATTTTTAAATTTTAATAAATATTTCATATATATATGTTTCCTTTATCGTTATCCAAATTCTATATTTTTAATTAGGCCTATTTACCGTTTATAAAACTATTTCAAATTACCAGTTACATTTTATATACCGTTTATGTAATATTAATGCGAACTCGTATATTTAAAAAGATAAAGAGTAAATTACTTGGGCTGTGATTGTGTATTTCGATATTGTAGCCTTACAATTTTAGAATTAAAAATTCAAAGAAAAATAACAGATATGTATTTTTTGGAATCTAAACATTATTAAGTATATAAATAATAAAATAAAGAGTATTGGAAACTTAATAAATGTAATTACTATTTAATAAAAGATATATTCATACTCTTATATATTTGTTTGAAAGCTACAGGACCCATCTAACAGATTTTAACTCCCAATAAATATCTTTATTTATATTTAAATATTATTTTTCGGAGTCGACAGTTATGCCTCGTATTGTGTATCGGCTACCATTGCAAACTTATAAGGATGTATCAAAAGATATTTTACTATTAGGATTACAATATTAAAATTATCTCTCTTTTATAAAGAAACTATTTTCAAAGAATAAAGCTATGCATTTAATAATTTTCAAATAAAATAATCTTAAACAACTTCGCGTCTCAAATGCAATACTTATTTGATCGGGCATAATTTGTAAGGAATCAATTAGGTGTTTATTTTACGTTCAAACTCTAAATTTTTATTGAATGCATTATCAGATTAGGTTATTATAAATTAACTTGAAGTTTACTTAATTCCTAGAAATATTAAGAAGAATAAATTCAAATATTTCTCAATTAAAGAGTTGAAATCGTAAACAATTATAAATTGAAAATTATAGACTTACAACTCTAAAGGAAATGAGAAAGGAATGAAGTATTAATTGGGAATTACAGTATAATAAAGGAATTTTACCACCTTTTGCCTTTATTATACAATAGTTGAGATTGTTTCGCAGTAAATGTAGCTATTGTTTGAATACAAATCTCATTTCCGTATTTCATCACTAAACAGTTCTTTTTTTATCGCAGAGAATGATTTTGTTTATAGATATTAAACATTTTAATATCTTTTTTATTTTGCTTTAGCTTTTGTAATTTATCATTATATAACTTTCGCGCTATTTAGTTTTTTTATGTAGCTTCAAATATCCAGCGAAGTTTAACCACGGAATTTAAATTTCCAGCAACAAAATTAGTTCACTGATCGAGTTGTATATTGTTAAATAAATAACATTCTACTCGTATATAAGTATACAACTGTATAAAGTGAAAAAGATTCCCAGAAGAATTTTAAACAATAAATTTAACAACACTCTACTATTTTCACCTAAACTGATTTACAATGTCAATCTGAGTGTAGGTGAGTGAGATTGTGTGGGAGTTAATATTTCGTTGAGGTGTAACCCACAATGCAAACTCTGCAAGTACCTGTTATGGTTGTATTACTTACCAGTTGTATCTAATTTAGTATCATGTTGTGTGTTTTTGACTTATCAATATCATATGTCTTTTTTAATATTCCGATTGCTTTTACTAACAGAAACTTTAGAAACCAAATTGGGTTTTCTTAGCAATTTCTACACAGTTAAGCATTTAATAAAATTTTGGCGGCTTGGCTCATTAGGCTAGCTTTGCAAACTTTGTCACAGAATATATGTTTAGCAATACAACAAAGGCATATTTAAATCTTTCTGTATATGACTGACAGCTTTCAAGGTCCCCCTTAGGACCAAGTCCCCAATCTGGGGGTCCGGCCATTAGTTAAGGCAACCCGGGAGTGAATAAAGATCTGATTGCACTACCTGGACCGAACTAATCAGACGGAGCGTAGAGAAATGGAAACCTGGCTGTTTGGAAGGTTCTACTCGTCCGGAGAAGCTGTGGAAAAGCGTGTTAACCGCTGTCACTCGTTGGCCTTATAGCAAGATCATAGACTCTTACAATCTGGTAGCATGGGTACAAACTGGTACCCCAAACAAAAGACCCACCCCGCCTCTAGTCTAACGCAAATCACCCGACATATTTTAAAATTTCAGTAGGGTTTAAATTTCTTTTCAATTTCAAATACTACGTTTTTCTATCCATTATATAGAATTTGTTCTTCTTGAATTTCTCCATTAATACTCTTCTAATAGTTCTAAAGTTCTTTTCTAGACTCATTTGAATGCTCCTAGACTCGTTAGCTGCCCTACATTTCTTTTGGATGTCATTGTTAATTGCACAAAACAATGGTGCATTGTTAAATTTAACAGTTCGTCTTTCGTCCATCGTGGACAAGATGTCGTCAGCTATTCTTTGTCGTTTGAAGTTGTTTCTCATGCATTAATAATTCGTAGAAAACTATTGTAACTGCGAATTTAAAGACATTCCAAGTTAGTATTTACAGCTAAGTTACCCAACTTTCAATTTAGGCTCAAAGATACCAATTGGTATTACTTTATTGTTTAATTCACATTTTATTTCTTCTTGTACCTCTTAGTTGTTATATATTAGCTCAGCATTTCTCTTTTCTTAAATTTGGGTCTCATATCTTGAGCTTCATATTAAAGAATAATGGTGCTTTGCTCTTTAATATATATATATCGAATCAACCTAAAACTTTAGCCAAGACATACATTTTAAACCTCCATACTCTTATTTTTATTAAACCCAAAATTTCTAACCAAATGATCTTTTGATTCAGATCCCACTTTAAAATTAAACTGTTTCGTTAAGATTACTCTCTCATGATGGTTCGTGTTGTTTTCAGGATATTACTCCCAGCTGGGTATACAATTTCTAGTCGTATAATTAAGAACTATAAATATTTTACATGGATCACGTTCATAATACTAAGCTGGCCTTTCAGTTACAGTCAACTGTTTGTTGTATGCAACTGACAATGTTAGCTTTGGCGTTGTATAGATAATGATATCGACTAAATTCAAATTATATTGGTGGTCATTGCCCCTGTAATGAATTATATAGTTTCTTACTATACATTCTCTTGGTTGAGCTTAAAGGACCCTGGTGGTTTCCAGAAACTCAGTAGAATCCTCATCCTTTTTATGGTGATGATCTTTCCTCACAAGAATAAAGCTTACATAAGCTTACAATAAAGCTCCAGGTTCCAAGTTATATGTAATTCCATGATCGTACTGCTTACTGACGACCGAAAAGACCTCTCGTCTGATAAATGAATTGCTCAATCATGACCCTTTCTCTATGACACTATCGTTTCTCTATGATATTACCCTTTCTCTATGATAGGGGATTGCGATAACTGATAAATCATTTTAGGTGTAGAATTAGGATTATTGAATTTGTAATTAAAAATATGAATTTATATATCCCACTCATTATATAAATAGTTGATTATATATTACGTAGTTATTTTTCGTTTGTCATTGAAAATTAAACAAAAAACCGATCATCCTTATTAAATTATTAAAACGTTAAACGCTTAGGTAATTGATTATGTTTAGTACTACTAATAATAATAATAAAAGTGTGGCATCAGTTAAACGTCGTATGACGTCATTAAATCATCTCGCCTAAAGTAAACTCTGTAAGGTTGGGAAAACGATTCTCTTAATGCTCCACCATAGAGTAGTCAAGGGGTTTTATTACAACATGTTAGAAACTTTATTATAGTTCAGCCTTTGTATTTTAATAGACTAAAAGTTACTTAATGTGTTTCACACCACGGAAGTCCATTACAAGTAATTTATGCAATTCTACTGTAGTTTATTTATTCTAGCATTGAATTAAATCGATTTAGTTTCTTGTAAAGGCGTTTCATTGTTTTAAATGGTAAAACATTTTACATTAATTTAAATAAATGTTCCCCGGTGTGTATCTAGGTGGAGTATTTTCATAGCTTAGTCAGTTCCTCTGTTCAAGTAATACAGAGAGAGTCTAAGTAAAATGTAAGTTAATAATATCAATAAAATATATTGATGGAAAGAATATACAAGTTACATCTTCCATGAGTAAATAGGAGGACAATTCAGATATTACCTGTAAACGTTTGTAGATTTAATTACTAATTTTTTGCAATTCAAAAGTAAATAATTAAATAAATGAAGTAAATATAATAAAATAAATTAGTAACATTTAGTTAAGACAAATATATTTGGAGGTTATATATTTACATAAAGTCTTAAGGAGGTATCTATTTTTTTTGATGAATTTTCAATGAAATTCCAATCAGTATTTACCAATGAAACAATAAAATTCACGTATTTACATTCAATAGGCCGTGCAAGCGTATTTTGTCCTTAAAAACCTTTTTTTGTTATATTTAACAAATATACTGCCAATAATGTAAAGTGTCGCGCTACCCTCGCCTCGAATTCAGAAATATTGGTCTAGCAATTACATTAGTGAAATGGGAAAGGGTGATAAATTAACCGGATAAGGATAAAGTGGTCTTTTCGGAAAGGAAATTGTATCTTTAACTTAATTAAAAAGGACTTGTCTTTTCTTTTAGGATAAAGCTTGAAGATATTTTTAACGCGTGATCAAGAGAAAAGTTTATCTTTCTGGCAACGTTCCTCAACTTTATAAATTCTTTTCAATTTATATAAAGTTCTTAATTTAATAAAAAGTGTACATTCTTTATTTATAAGACTTTATTTGAAACGTTTTATATATTTTTTGCCTAAATACTTTTATAACTAAAATGCAATGAGTATAAAAGCAATATAATAGTTTAAATTATATACAGGTTATTATATAATAATAATTGGCAGTAACCACAAGGGAAAATCTAAAAATATTATCCTCATTATATACTATCTAAATTAAATTCTTATGTTTCTTTGAATAAGCTAACATCAAATATTATATCTAATTGACCCGTAAACACATACCATATTACAAGCTGTGATACCGTCAGTCTTTATTTATTAATAACATAAATAATAAAATTACGTCACAAAATGTTTTATAATAACTACTCACATAAACTTTTTTGAATGGATAATTAGGCCTACATACTCCATTTGTTTTTAATTAAAATATGTTTATTTTTTTTATTAATAATACATTATTCTTTTGTACTTTCTTGATACCAGTTATGTTTTCTTTATTGATTCTTTAAATTTGCTCCAGTTTATTAGTTACAAGTTTGACCGACGGACAGATCACAATTGATTGGCAGAAATTTAACCCCCCCCCCACACCCTCAAACAAGCTTACGGCATAATTAAATCATGTCTTATTGTAAATTTGTAATATCATTGTATTTTTAATTTCTGATGTCATGGAAATATATCATACTCAAAAATACCTGAACAAATTTTAAGTTAAAAAAATGTGTTTTCCATTATATTTTAGCTTGTAGACATTAAAGTCCATACACTATCTACTATATAGAACTAAATAAAAAATATCGTATATATAAATATTTAAAGGTAACGAAAGTAACAAAAGAGAAATATTCTAAATTGTGTGTGTGTGTATGTGTGTGTGTGTGTGTGTGTGTTGCAACGTCCCCCCACCTCACCTAACCTCTACCGTCCCTACCACCGCAGCTCCACGCGGTCGTCTGCTTGTGTTGTGTTGTTTAAATCCTTTCTTGCAGAATACTAAAACTTTGATTGTTTACAAGAAAACATATTTATAAACAACCAAACCTCTGCCTATCACCCTGCTGGTAAAACCGTGCTAAACTCCCAGAGTTAAGTGTATGTTTCCTGCTCGTAGGGCCAAACCCACAACAAGCCTATTCCCGCTGACTACTATTTAAAATACGGATAAACACTCCTAAATTATTGTATCAATTGTGTCTGGTCTAAGTATAGTCACACATGTCAAATTAATAGTCAGCTGGAAAGAAACACATTTAGAATAATACACATAATAAACACAGAGTCTTACCACCTGATGATGATCTGCAGAAACAGCAAGGGAACGTGCAAAATATGATTGTGTTTAAAAATACCTATTTTAAAAGGCTCCTGTGTCCTCTTAAACACAATCTGCCAGTAGATAAATCTCTGGACTTTTATTACAAAAAACCAACTAATCTTTAGGCTAGCTCATTAAATTAGTAGAGCGAAACTCTTTAAAACATTAGGCTTTATCTATTGCCATTTAATGAAATTTAATTAAATTTGTTTACTGATTTGATAATCATTTTTATATTAGTTGGAAAAAGCTAAACAGTTTTTATTGGTTATTTGACACAGGATGGAATGCAAATAATCTTGATCTTTATGACATATTTAACTCTATTTATTGAACTAAAAAAGAAAATTTATCCTTCAAAGTATTACATAATTATATTAGCAAAACAATTCACTGACTTACTTCTTGTTTCTTATGCTTTAAAAAATTATACTTTGCATATAGATTTATTACATTTACATTAACATAAAATCATTTTCAAAATTACACATAATAATATTTTATCTCCTATATGGAATTGGTAAATTCATATTTTGTAACCTTTAATTTTTAAGTCTATTATATTCGAAAATTTCTCATTTTCTTTAAATAAACGGCTTATGGCCAAAAACCTTTTGTAATTTTAATATTCATTATTTTAAATATTCTGAGCACATAAATTCATTTACTTAGCATACAATTTATTTAAATTTTATAAAGAGTGAAGTCATTGTTTTAAGCTTGCAAATTTGTTTGAATTTAATAAAATTAACTAACTAAATTTGACGTGACTGATTTCGAATAAAGAAAATGACTTGCCAAAGATGTTCTTGCCGGTCCTTGGGGTCCCTCGTCTGGATTCCCTGGTCCTTGGACACCGGAAGTCGCCATCCCTGGTTCGTCGGTGGTGGTTTCCCTCTATTCGAGCGTCCTGGAGGCTGAGTCTGGAGCCTTCATCCTTGGTGGTCCTGGATGTCGAAAGCGCTGAGGTTATCGTCCATCTGGCCTGCTGACGGTCTCTACTCGCGGTCCAGCATAGCGTCCCGCGGCACCTCGTGTTAGAAAATTTTTACAGACTGTCTCTAAAGGCTTAGAGACCAAGTATATATAGCGGTGAATTTTACCTACCGCACCCCGCCTGCAAAGTTTGCTATCGCTCGATTTATTCCTTGTACAGGCAAGTCGGGCAACGAATCTGTTTTAGCTTGCATAGTTTGATAATTAATTTTAGAACACTGAAAAATGTCTATTTTATTTAAACGGCTGTAACTTTTTTGTTTCTTAAGTTTTTTGAATTCTGTTTTCTTTAATGTTCATTCTAGGTTATTGTGGTTCTTTTGAAATGTCGATGAAAGTTTTACGTGGTTTGGTTCGAAAAATAGCTTTTTTAGGCACTTAGAATTTTTTCGCTTCACTCTCGATGTTCAAATTTAGTTAGTTATTACAAATTCATTTTATAACATTCTTTAATGTGGCTTAACTATTCTATTTACTGTTTTATTTAATTTTTCCCTCTTTAATTATTGTATAATTCCCTACTTGATTATTTTAAAAACAGCTTTATTTCTAAAAAACAGGAAATTACTTATTTCCCACTTGCGACGGTCTCTCACCCCGTTGCAATTTCCCCGTTTGAGAGGTTAAAAATGTTTTACTTTGTTAAAATGTTTTTTACCAATTCCTTATCTTATTATTACTTAAACTATCTTATTCTATTACAAAATTTTCTTATTATTATTCTCTTGTCTCTTGAGAAGTTTTCTCCCTGAAACACTTCAAACACAAGTCAATTAGCAATTTATTAGTCACTTTTGTTTACACTAACTTTTATTTTGTCAAATTACACATTGTTCACCACACTGATGGCTGTCATTTCCTTTATATATTTACCACGTCAATTTCATTTTATACTAGTTATGGCTTTAAAAACAATGACTTGCAATTAAAAACCTAACTAATCTTACAATACTATTTTTTTAAACATATTCCATTCATATCTTAACTATTACGTATTATTGTGTCAGCTGTGGAAGTACAGTTTATCGAGTTTAATTTGTTTACTTTCCGATAAACCTTTCCTAGCGGCTAACTATTGCGTGGATTCCACATTCCAAACTACCTGGCAAGGTCAATGAGCTGGCTTGTAAACATTCTAATAAAATGCGACAACAATTCTACTTATCATATTAAAACGGAACGAAACTTGCCTTTTAAATTCTCTATCTTTAGATTGTACAGTTTATAAAACTGGCTTGTGTCCAGATTATCGAAGTCCACTTGATAAATCTTGATTGCTTCTGATTTTAATGCAAAGTTTCTATTTGTTGCGACCTTGATCGTTAGTACACAAGTTTTCTTGTTTTATATTGTACAGTGATAGTCTGATCTAACGACCCACTATTTCATGCACACAAATTTCTTGTTTGATTTTGCAAAAGTCTGTCCGCGTATTTGTTGTACAAGTTATTAAGATTCGCCTGCTATCTTCCTGATTGTTGCTTGATTTGACCCGCTTGTTTGATTTAAGCAGTGGATGTAGCTCGGCAATGTTTGCTCAATATACACAAAGACTTCCTGAATAATACTTTTGTAATGTTGATTTAGTTATTAAAGAGTTTGTTTTAAATTTTAACATTCGTCCCTTTACAAATACGTAGCTAATCTTAAAGTCTAGATTTAGCCTTGTTCAATTACTGCTTATTCTTGTTTTTACATTAAATCAGTTTATTAATCATTCTGACAATTTAATTCCTGCCTGACTTAGTTTATCGCTCGCGTACTGGTTCTATTATTGAACAATATTCTAATTAGGCATTTCTGTACTTTTAGGATTACGATAAGTGTAAGGGTCACATTCTAGAATCCCTTTACTTGTCATAAAACTTCTTAACGTTTATAACATCATATACAATTTTACAGGGTACATTATAAGATATTTTATAATTGTTGACACAGTTGGTTTGATTAACTGTAACAAATCAAGTTATTGTTCCTGATTCTGCTTCTTATCCCGTAAACATTTCCATTAAATATTTTTGGAAATTCCGTAGAACATCTTATTGACTTTGTCCTGTTTTAAATACATTTAGGCCTTTTTTGCCCTCTACTATTCTGGTACGTCCGGCTTATTTTGTTGCAAGGAATGTTTTTATAAACTCGTTCCCCGCCCGTCCACCGGATACTTCATTGTGGCCTTGTTTACAAACACAAGTGATTGCCTTAACCTTGAGCCTTTGTTTACATTTGTTCGACTTGGTGGGTCTTTCATTCAAACATCTGGATACTTTATTATAAATTATTTCAACCTAGACAATTCTGGTTTATTTAAAAGTACAGCGGTTATTTATTTGTACGGCCTTTCTTAATAGTATTTAGTTTTAAAATAGTTTTTACTCATTCATAAAACTCTTCATCAAACACGTCTGAATAACTGTTTAGCAATTCTGGTAACTTCAACATTTCTTGTTTATTTAATATGCAATGATTATTTGTATTTTCCAATTTAACCGTATTTATTTTAAGATATGTTTTACGCGTTCTGGTTTTCTTTCGGCGTTTTGTGTTACGCCATTGTGCGTAATTCCTGTATTTTATTTTTGTTTTTGATTTATTTTTACTTGGTTTAATTTGATAATTTTTATACTGGTGAGATTTACTTTTAAATTTATTTTTAGCAAACAATTTGGACTTCGTTTTCAAGCAAGATTGGTCAGAATTAAAGTGCTTTGGAATTCTTGTTAAGTCTAACGGATTTGTTTCCCGACAATTAGGTCTTTCCCTAACTTGCTGGAATTTTATTTGTTTCGGCTTGTAGCCATTTTTACTTAATTCGTTGAATCCTCCCTCGTCATTATTTAATTTGTTTGTTGTAGGCTTGGTTAACCCATTTTTTGCTTTGTTTAATCCCGTTAGCTTACTTGATTCCGTTCTTTCACAGTTTAATAATTCACTCTTCCTCGAATTTTCGCACAATTTGTTATTTAAATTTTTGGTAACCTCGTTCTTAACCTTATTCGTTGACAATTGTTTTGATTTTATTTTTTGTTCCCCGCTTGTATCGGTGGAACATTTTACATTTTTAGTTATATTTTTGTTTATTATTTTATTAATTTTATTACATCCTATCTCTTGTTTTATATTATTTTTATTATTATTCGATACAAGAAACTCCTGGTGCAGCAGATATCCATCAATTTCATACGTCATGAACGATCTCTCCATGTTTATCCGGGCTTTTAACGCACACAAAGTATTTGCTCCCAAGATGAGGTCAACCCGTAGATTGTCCACAATCAAGAAAACAAATTCCTTTGTGTGTCCGTTTAATGTTAGAGGTAGCATCGTTTGTAACTTGACTCGTTTACAGGTTGACCCTAATGCTGTGACTATCGCTACATTAGCTATAGGTAGCTCATAGAATAAATTCCCGTTTTGTTTTAGGGCTATGTATTTTTCTGTTTTAATCACAGACATTTGGGCACCTGTATCAACTTGTGCAATAAACTTATGGTCTTTAATTTCACACTCTATCACTGGACACTGGTCTACATTTTCCAGTTTTACAACCGAGTCAATTCTTTCCTCTAACAAATCGTCCCTAATAGACATGGAAAAACCGCCTAGCCTGATCTTATTATGATGGTAAACCGGCTTTTCCTTCGGTCTCTCGCTCTGAATTATTTTTGGTTTCTTATTGCTTCGGATCTCTAACCTGGTTAACTTATCTCCCTGATTGTTGCCAGAGATCCCCATATTTAGTTTTTTGGCTTGTGGTCGCTTGGTCCGGGGATAGGCGATTTAGGATGAGGGTTTTTAGGATACTTGGTCTCTTGGTATTTTGCGGTATCACCATGGGACCTTAGGTTAGGGTTAGGTTGTTGGTTTGGAGCAACCTGCCTCTGTTGACTTCTTTGAGCGATCCCATTACCATTGCCGTTATCAGTAACGCTGTCTAGCTGTTGTAGGAAAACTATCGCTTGTTTGATGTTACTTGTGGGGTTCCCCACACTAGCTAGCTGAACGTTACTCCCAAAGTGTTTCATTAACATGAAAATGAGATGGTTCTCTGGGATTATCGGGTCTAAGTTTTTCGCCCTGTTTACCATCATAATAAAATACTCTGCCATAGAGTATGGTCCATTATTATGGTAGCGCCCTTGATTTATCTGTCTGCGTACCCTATCCTGCTGGCGATAACTCCAGAAATGCTCGGTGAATTCCTGCCTGAATTCAGAATAAGTTTCTGTATTGTTTTTTATGGCTTTCCACCATGCATCCGCTGCCCCTTTCAAATATCGCTCTACAATTCTTAATTTTGCAGTCTCGTCCATAGTATTGTCTATTTCAGAAAATAGATCTTCTATTTCCCCTAGGAATGTCATTGGATCTTCCTTGTCATTCCCCCAGAACTCAATCCTACGGTACGTAGCCTCCCCGTTCCTGTCTATTACCCTTGGTAAGCAAACTTGTGTTACTATTCCCGCTCCAGCGGTTTGCTTTACCTTTGCAACTTGTTGCTTTACCGATTTAATGTCCTCTTGGATATCCTGTACTTTCTCGTTTAATTTAGCCGTTTTTGTTTCCGTTTTAGTTTTTAATCTCTCTATTTCCGTTTCATGTTCGCTTAACTTTTCATATATATGACTTGTCTTAGCCTCATTTTCTTTTTGGTAGTCATCGAACTTTCCCTGGAAAGCCTCCCATAACCGTTGTCTTTCCATTTTCTCTTCGGCTTTTTCCTTCTCTCTCAGTTGTCTCTCTTCCTCTCTTAATCGTTTCTCTTCCGCCTTCTCTTTCTCTCTCAACTGTTTCTCTTCCTCTCTCCATCGTTTTTCTACCTCCTTCTCTTTCTCTCTCAATTGTTTCTCCTCCTCTCTCCATTGTTTTTCTTTGTCTTCTCTCTCCTTCGCCCTTTGTTCTGCTTCCTCTCTCAATCGTTTTTCTCTTTCATCTCTCTGCTTCTCCCTTTGTTCTGCTTCCTCTCTCGATCGTTTTTCTCTTTCATCTCTCTCCTTCTCCCTTTGTTTTACTTCCTCCTTCTCTTTCTCTCTCAATTGTTTCTCCTCCTCTCTCAATCGCTTCGCTTCCGCCTTCTCTTTTTCTCGCTCTTCTTTGTCTTTTTCCTCCTTTGCCTTGAAATAGGCCATCAATTTATCTATCTCGGGTTTTGACATTTTGATTTACTATTTAATATTCAATTATTTATTTATGTACTTATTCCTTTCTTTTCGATTTGGTTTAGGCCAGATGGTTCCTACCCGCTCTTTCGACTAAATCCTATACAAATTTATTTATTTATTTATTTTATTTTTACGCTCTTGGATTTGTTCAATTTATATTATTATTTAAAAATTTAATTACATTATTTAAAACATTTTGACTTCATTTATTTAAACTATCTCGATTCATTTCTATTATTTAATTATTCAATTTTGATATAGGGAACCTGTTCAAAGGCCCTACCGTATGGGCGCCAATTCTGCAACGTCCCCCCCAGCTCACCTCACCTCTACCGTCCGTACCACCGCAGCTCCACGCGGTCGTCTGCTTGTGTTGTGTTGTTTAAATCCTTTCTTGCAGAATACTAAAACTTTGATTGTTTACAAGAAAACATATTTATAAACAACCAAACCTCTGCCTATCACCCTGCTGGTAAAACCGTGCTAAACTCCCAGAGTTAAGTGTATGTTTCCTGCTCGTAGGGCCAAACCCACAACAAGCCTATTCCCGCTGACTACTATTTAAAATACGGATAAACACTCCTAAATTATTGTATCAATTGTGTCTGGTCTAAGTATAGTCACACATGTCAAATTAATAGTCAGCTGGAAAGAAACACATTTAGAATAATACACATAATAAACACAGAGTCTTACCACCTGATGATGATCTGCAGAAACAGCAAGGGAACGTGCAAAATATGATTGTGTTTAAAAATACCTATTTTAAAAGGCTCCTGTGTCCTCTTAAACACAATCTGCCAGTAGATAAATCTCTGGACTTTTATTACAAAAAACCAACTAATCTTTAGGCTAGCTCATTAAATTAGTAGAGCGAAACTCTTTAAAACATTAGGCTTTATCTATTGCCATTTAATGAAATTTAATTAAATTTGTTTACTGATTTGATAATCATTTTTATATTAGTTGGAAAAAGCTAAACAGTTTTTATTGGTTATTTGACACAGGATGGAATGCAAATAATCTTGATCTTTATGACATATTTAACTCTATTTATTGAACTAAAAAAGAAAATTTATCCTTCAAAGTATTACATAATTATATTAGCAAAACAATTCACTGACTTACTTCTTGTTTCTTATGCTTTAAAAAATTATACTTTGCATATAGATTTATTACATTTACATTAACATAAAATCATTTTCAAAATTACACATAATAATATTTTATCTCCTATATGGAATTGGTAAATTCATATTTTGTAACCTTTAATTTTTAAGTCTATTATATTCGAAAATTTCTCATTTTCTTTAAATAAACGGCTTATGGCCAAAAACCTTTTGTAATTTTAATATTCATTATTTTAAATATTCTGAGCACATAAATTCATTTACTTAGCATACAATTTATTTAAATTTTATAAAGAGTGAAGTCATTGTTTTAAGCTTGCAAATTTGTTTGAATTTAATAAAATTAACTAACTAAATTTGACGTGACTGATTTCGAATAAAGAAAATGACTTGCCAAAGATGTTCTTGCCGGTCCTTGGGGTCCCTCGTCTGGATTCCCTGGTCCTTGGACACCGGAAGTCGCCATCCCTGGTTCGTCGGTGGTGGTTTCCCTCTATTCGAGCGTCCTGGAGGCTGAGTCTGGAGCCTTCATCCTTGGTGGTCCTGGATGTCGAAAGCGCTGAGGTTATCGTCCATCTGGCCTGCTGACGGTCTCTACTCGCGGTCCAGCATAGCGTCCCGCGGCACCTCGTGTTAGAAAATTTTTACAGACTGTCTCTAAAGGCTTAGAGACCAAGTATATATAGCGGTGAATTTTACCTACCGCACCCCGCCTGCAAAGTTTGCTATCGCTCGATTTATTCCTTGTACAGGCAAGTCGGGCAACGAATCTGTTTTAGCTTGCATAGTTTGATAATTAATTTTAGAACACTGAAAAATGTCTATTTTATTTAAACGGCTGTAACTTTTTTGTTTCTTAAGTTTTTTGAATTCTGTTTTCTTTAATGTTCATTCTAGGTTATTGTGGTTCTTTTGAAATGTCGATGAAAGTTTTACGTGGTTTGGTTCGAAAAATAGCTTTTTTAGGCACTTAGAATTTTTTCGCTTCACTCTCGATGTTCAAATTTAGTTAGTTATTACAAATTCATTTTATAACATTCTTTAATGTGGCTTAACTATTCTATTTACTGTTTTATTTAATTTTTCCCTCTTTAATTATTGTATAATTCCCTACTTGATTATTTTAAAAACAGCTTTATTTCTAAAAAACAGGAAATTACTTATTTCCCACTTGCGACGGTCTCTCACCCCGTTGCAGTGTGTGTGTGTGTGTGTGTGTGTGTGTGTGTGTGTGTGTGTGTGTGTGTGTGTGTGTGTGTGTGTGTGTGTGTGTGTAAGTGTGTAAGTGTGTGTGTGTGTGTGTGTGTGGAGGTGGGGGAAAGATCTTCAAAAGACACCAGATGTTACGGGTAGTGTCGGATTCATCTCAGTATGGAGCCGAGACGCCTACCAACTAAAAAACCCCCCTTCTCCTCTTTCCAAAAGCCTTAATTCCCCGCGGGACCGCCGCTAGGCACTACTTCACGGGGCGGCATTAGCGCTTACGCTCTCCCATCTTTTTTCTTACCTACGTCCCCCACTAACTATTAGCTGGGTGTACTTTCCTTTTCTTTTCTTCCTTCCGCAGTTCTGTAATCATTTCTCTGGTGAAGTCCGTTGTGGCGTTCCATATAGTTTCTGATGTGAGCATTTGCTCTACTAAATTTTCTGGCGTAATCGCCACGTTGGTTAGCCTTTCGAATTCTCTTCGCTGTGGGTCAAATCTTGGACATGTGAAGAACACATGCCTCGCGTCCTCTTCTGCTCCATGACATACTGGGCAATTCGGTGAGTCCTCTTGCTTATACTTATATAAGTATTGTCGAAAGCATCCATGTCCAGTAAGTAGCTGCGTCAGGTAGTAGTTGGGATCACCGTGCTGACGGTTGGTCCATTCCGCTATCCGTGGAATGAGCTGGTGGGTCCACCTGCCCCTTTCAGAACGATCCCACTCCACTTGCCATCGTTGTACTCTTCTCCCTTTCCCGTGTTCTGGAATCTTTTGCCTCCACCGGTTCTCGCGTTCTTCGCCGATACCGTCTCCTATATTCCTCTGCAATAATCTCGATCGGCAGTAGTCCCGAGATCACGTGAGCAGTGTCCCTAGAGACAGTCTTAAACGCGCTGGTGATCCTTAATGCCATTTGCCGGCCAACTGGGTATATTCTTCTTTGGCATTCTTGTAGCTCTAGCGCCTTTGCCCAAATGGCAATACCATAGGTCAGTATTGATGTCACAACTGACCCAAGGAGCGCTCGTCTTCTTGGTTTAGGACCACCCACATTCGGCATGATGCGGGATAATGCTCCTCCAACTGCTGCCGCCCTGGAGCTGGCATGCACTACTTGATCCTTGAAGTTGATACGTGCATCTATCATTACTCCTAAGTATCGTACTGACGCCTTGGACTCAACCACATGCTCCCCAACTTGCAGTATAATTGTTTCCATTTTCTTCCTGCTAGTTATGAACACTACCTCTGTCTTATGCATTGCTATCTTGAGTCCTCATCCAGTCGGCATATTTCCTGAATGTTTCGTTAAACAGGTTTTGTATGTCCTCCAGGAAATTTCCCACAATCACCAGGGCGACATCGTCTGCAAACGCGACCTGCGATACCATTCTCGCGATCTTCACTTCAAGGAGACCGTTGTACATTACATTCCACAAGAGCGGTCCCAGGACCGAGCCCTGTGGCACTCCTCCACTAACTTTATACATTTTTTGTCCCTCATCTGTGTCATATTGCAGAAGTCGGTCAGTGAAGTAGCTGGCCACCAACGTCTGCATGTACTTAGGGACATCGAACTGGTCCAGTGCTTCCATTATTCTAGCCCACCTTGCAGAGTTGAATGCATTTTGCATATCCAGAGTGACTACTGCGCAGTATTTTTTCTCACCATCAGTCCATCTGTCTCCTGTAGTCGCATCCTTTGCTGTGCTAACTACCATATTAATCGCATCAGCCGTTGGCCTTCCTCTGCGAAAACCGTACTGACTATCTGACAGATGCTTTTCAACTATTTCCTCTATTCTTGTATACATAATCCGCTCAAGAATCTTTCCCGCCGAGTCAAGCATGCAGAGTGGACGATAGGATGATGGTTCGTCCGGTGGCTTTTTCCTTTTGACAAAAGGACAAGTCTCTGCAGCTTCCATTTGTTAGGAAAGTGCCCTTCCTGTACGAATCTATTGTACATATGGAGGAACATCCCTGGCGCTATATTTATGGCTCTTTTCAGGGCAATGTTCGGGATACCGTCGGGTCCTGGTGCCTTATTGCTTCTCAATCTTGAGCTCGCAGACATTAGCTCCTCTAATGTTATCGGTGGGACCGGCTCGTCAGTGCAGAAGTTACCTATCTGTAGCTGTTGTTGTCGCGGGAAGAGGTCCGTGACAATCCTCCCCAATAGAACCGGACAGGTGGGTGAGGCCTGTGATTGAGGTTTTACTCTTTTCATAACCACTTTATATGGTCTGCCCCATGGGTCACCTTCTACCTGTTCCACTAGTTCTTACCAGCAGTGTGTCTTACTGCTTTTGATGGCCTTAACCAGTTTGAGCCGCGCAGCTTTATAGGATTCCTTCCGGTCGCTATAGTTCGGTTTTTTCCTGCCTCTAGTGACGCTTCTTCTTGCTCGGATGGCCTCCTGGCGACTGTTGGCGATGTCATTATTCCACCAATACATGGGAGGGTGATCATTTCTCGGACGCTTTCGCGTCATTGTGGCGTCACATGCAGCGGCAACTCTGCACATTACTTCCTTCACCTCATTCTGTGCATCATTTGCTGTAATGGCTTCGCTATTGAAGGCCACTTGGAATAGCTCCGCATCGAATTTACTAGCGTTCCATCCTTTAAGGTTCGTCCTTTTACGTGAGGGCCCCTTCTTAACCTGTTCCCCCATCACTTCAAAGCTGATGCCGATGGTCGCTCATATTGAAAATATCATGTACCGTCCAGGCATTGCCCCCCCCCTTGTCAAGCTGGGACTAGCCCATGTAAGATCAACGATCGAGCTTCCACTATTCCTCTCAAATGTCGGGAGGGTTCCGGTATTCAGGAGGACCATGTCCAAGAAGGACATCGCCTGGAGCGTTTTATTTCCTTTTTCATTCGTTTTCTTGCTGCCCCACTCCAATGCCCAGGCATTAAAATCACCAGCTATCTCACTGGGGGAGTGTTCCTTGACATCCTTTACTAGCCTGTCAAGCAGGTCCGTAAATTCACTGGTGTTTAGGCTGGGCGGAGCATATATGCTATAAAAATGCACTCCGCCAAGCTTAGCCCTCACATATCCTCTTTGGGTGCTATCTTGCTGGTCTTCAAAGGGGCGGGTGTGTGTGTGTATGTGTGTGTGTTTGTGTGTGTGTATGTGTGTGTGTGTATGTGTGTGTGTGTGTGTGTGTGTGTGTGTGTGTGTGTGTGTGTGTGTGTGTGTGTGTGTGTGTGTGTGTGTGTATGTGTGTGTGTGTGTGTGTGTGTGTGTGTGTGTGTGTATGTGTGTGTGTGTGTGTGTGTGTGTGTGTGTGTGTGTGTGTGTGTGTGTGTGCGTGTGTGCGTGTGTGTGTGTGTGTGTGTGTGTGTGTGTGTTATAGGCCTAGGTTTTAAATAAAGATTAAACAAACTAGAAGCTTTCAACTCGAAGAAAAAGGAAGCTATCATTGTAATGTTGTTGTTTAGTATTTATTTTTAACCTAAACATTATGAAATGTACGTAAGACAAGGTTTCTAAGATATAACATAGCTGGGTGTAATATGACTAAGCTTTTAAAATAAGAATTCTTTGCAGTCGAACTGAGATTCATCCCTCAGCGAACAATGATCTGCCCCGAGTGACACGAGAACTCCATGGAGACCATTCCAACCCGCATTTGCTTATGTTTTTCTGCTGTATCACCTTATATAATACACTGTGATATTTTCTGAAAGTGCTCAGTTTACATTTAAGAATACTGGATCGCATTTATAATACTTACCATCTGTCTATAAATAAGCGCATTTATAATTTAACTTTAGAATTAAAGTATTTTAGCAAGCTATCTGTTATATAAGCTAGGGATAAAACAAAAGAGTTATTATTAGAAGTTGTGAGCTGAGCGAGAGTAGGATTATGTTACATTTTCAACCGTTACAGGATTTTTTTGTTATTGTCCAATTTCGCTCACAGTTTACAATAATTAAAACTGTAAGTCTCTGTAAACAAAATCTCTCTTATACAACACAGCTTCATGTAAATCCTAAAATGTTTCGTTAAAATCATATATGACAAGTAATAGCGAATAAAAATTACTAGTAACTGGGACTGGCCAACAGAATTAAAAGCTTCATTGGAAAATTTTATTTATAGAGGTAAGACAGAAAAATATTTAACCTAGATAATAATATATGATTGTAGGAAATAGAAATATTTTATTAGATGCTATCAAATTCCCTGAATAAAAATTATGTATTTCAAATTGGTTCTTAGAAATTGTCAGATGTGCATTTTCATTTAAAAGTTTTAAATTATTTTAAACTACTTATTATAGGGCTACTTCAAATGACCAAAGATCATCTAACCAAAATACGCTGCCGTTAATTAACCAAATACGCGACTTTCAAATAATCGTAATACACGGACTTTAAATAACCAAATACGCGCATTTCAAATAACCAAATACACCGACTTCAACTAAAAGTAATGTTGCACATTGAAATAAATAAAGTAGAATTTATTGAAGTATAAAATCAT
>JBAIZL010000001.1:347755282-347772782 GCA_036971475.1 Prosapia bicincta
AATCGCAGTTCCGACGTTTCGCTACAATCTCATCTAGAATTGACGAGGTGAACCCAACAACAGTCACTCGCTCTTCACTGTTGTAGGGTTCACCTCGTCAATGCTAAATGAGATTCTAGCGAAACGTCGTAACTGCGATTTTATGCACTGCAGAATGAACGAATGCACTCCATATAATAACTATTCAACATATCTTTCCATATTAAATTTATTAATTTAATTAATTATTTAATATTACATTTTCCATGTATATACATATATACAACCAAAATGTTTTTAATTTTACTCTTGTTGTTGGTTGGGAAATTTTTAGAAATTTTATTACTAGATATACCACAGGATAGTTATAATAATTTTAATCGTTTTTTGTTCTACCTTGTTTTAATTTAATTAACATTAAAATATAAATTATTATTTGCTTTACTTAAATATATTACAGCTTTTATTTGAATTAAACCGAATTTTTGTTCTTTATTTTAATATTACTATACAGTTCTTTAATTATGAAATACAATTGAATAGTTTAAAAAGTTCAGAATTTCTAATATAATCTTTTCACAAAGTTCATCAATTACTTGGATAATACTATTATTTAATTGTTTATAACTTTTGTAGTCATTATGAGAATATTTTGGTTTTTTTAGTGTTGCAATTACGCACATAAATTTTCATAGCTATTTAAACACAACAGAAGAATAATTTATACTTATTTATTTTATTTTATGTTCATATAATCATTTGTAGAAGTAAAATGCAAGATTACCTAGTGCCTTTGTGTTTAGTTTATATTTGTACTTCCAAACATAAATCTGAAGTCTTTAAGAACAAATTTTTCAGGATTTAAATCTTTGCTGTTATTTGATGCTAGGCGTTTAATTTTATGATATATGGACATAAAATAAGTTATATTAACTTATTTGCTAAATCATTTATTCTTTATTTTCATTATGGTTTTCTTATTCTTTTACTGATATTGACTTTAAATAAAATACGTTATTATTCAATTTGGATACATATATATTGCTTTGACTTTGTTAAACGTTAATTTCTTGTAACTGGATGTAACTTTAACCTTTTGATTTTAGAACTTAAAATTTAATTTTGAACAATTTATATTTCATGACCACCACTTTTAACGATATTTAAAAAAGAGCCATTTGCTTATATATTTTTTAATTACTAACTTTCAATAATTGATTCTTTTTGTATTTAAGAAAATTTGATACTATGATTTTACGATATTAAATAAATGGTTATATGCTATTAAAATTCAGACTTGCCCCAAAACCTTTCACTGGGATCGCTCCTGTTCTCCCTCCGGATTTTCCTGGAGTATTGGTCTTTGTAATTGCATCTGATCGGTTTTACGGCCGCCTTTATTACTTTTTATAAGTTTTACAAATTGAAAGTTTAAATTTGAAATCGCGGGCGCTCGAGAGCAGACCATCTTCACCGGCATCCTGGGCTGGGATTTCCTCTCAGCCACGGAACAGCATCCTGGAATCGTCTTCTTGATCTCCGGAAACCTGTACGTCGACCGAAAATTGATTTTTGACTCCTGCTTTAGCTCGTGGGCATTCCCCACTACCTAGCTACTGCTTTATTTCCGTATCCAACCTTTCTTTGTACTTGCAAACAAGTGTCCTAATGAACTCTCCCTCGAAGGCTTTTATACATTTTTGGAGCATTTATTAAGCCATTTATTAATTACAATTCTTTTTATGAATTAAATTTGTTAATAGTGTTTGGTAATTAATTTTATTTTGTTATATTATGCTTTTATTGGATTTTTAAAATTTTCTCAAACTTTGGTTGTCCTTTCCTTTTATTTTCTGATTTAATTTTTAAACTTAAACTTTAAACTTAATTTTTTAAAAAACAAAAAAACATTTTAGATTGCCTAAGTGTAAAATCTTCAACTTTGAGAGGGTGTTTTAGCCGTCTCAATACACCCTTAAAGATGAGAAGTATGATTGGTTGAATTTTAAATATTTTTATTATAATTAAATTAATTTCCATCTATTGTTTTTTTATGTAATTAATATGTTTACTTGTTTGTATTTTATGTTCCATGATTCAAAGAACCTAAGGAAAATCTATAAATATAATAATAATTTGCTTCTTTAATTGTGAAATAAAAGATAACAGATAATCAGATTCTGTACAATTTTAGTGAAAGTGTAAAAATAATCTTATTGTACTTTCACAGCTAATAATATCAGTGTTCATTTCAAAAGCTAATGAAGGCAAAATCCTTTTAATTTACCCTCCAAAATACACTGCATACACTTTATTTTGGTACACACGATTTCATTTTTTATTAAATATTGTAAACAGTTTAATAATTACAAATAGTAATTCGTTGGCTATTACACTTACGGTTTTTAATTGTAACTTTTGCATTTGTATTTTAAAACTGTGAATTCTTAAAAATACTGCTCTATTTAATTAAATTATTTCCAGATAAGTTAATTTGAAGTTATTTAATTAACAGACCAGGAAATTTAAAAGTTCTTAAATGTGTCTCATAGAAATCATAAGACACAACTAGTAAGATATTTAATAATAATTTAATAATATATAATGAATAAATTGTTTTATCAGTAATGATATAACATATAATGAATAGATTTGTGTATCAATAATGGAATAATATATAAACAATAATTTTTTTAATTAATAATAGAATAATATATAATTAATAAAGTGGTATCATTCTGCTCACTAGATATTCAGCATGATTCGTATTTGTTTTTTAATCGTTTAATATAACGGAATATAAAAACTTTTCCCGAATTTTATTCACGACATTGATTAAATAAAGAGTTTTACCTGTATACATTTCAATATGGCGACCTGTAGAAGCTGATGGACTCTTAGAATGGCTGGACATTCTCATAGTGTTTGCGTAACATAATAGCTAAAAGGCGGGAAACAAAACAATCGACAAGAACGCCATCTTGTAACCGATCCTTAGGGTTGTGTTTTTCAAAAGTAAACGATGCCTTTCAACCCAGAAAAATAGCTTCATTGTTAACATGCATTTACTAAACTTAGTTTTTGTTAGCTAACTAACAGTATGTGTCAGTAACAAAATGGTACATTATATCAAATGTTGAGATCTATCTACGGTGCATTCTTCTAACTTTTAGCTAAATAATATAGGAGTTAAAATGTTACTTAAATTTTATGTAAACTTTGCGCATGCGTGCACACATCTCACAATCAATTCTTAGTAAAGGGTAGGGGGTTTAATGTTATCCCTCCTCACATTACTCATTTAAATTCTAAATATAAGGACTTTGGTTTTCATAGCACTACAGGCGTGATAAGGGTAACAAATAAGTTGCCGAAATGTTGCACTAAAAAAATAAACTTTTCAGTCGATATTCAACCAGCTTATCGTTTATGAAATAAAACGGTATTTTGTGAATTTAAACTACGTTTTAGTAAGCTTCCAGTATGTTTTAGAGCGACAACGGTGTAATTAAACTAATATCGCCTTGAAAGATACACAAAATAAACAATTAAAACATGCTACTGAACGATTGGATTAGTAGAGGGCCATGAAACCCCTAATGCATGGTATAGGGTAGATATTACGACATTGTTATATTCACTATCTATTCTATATCTATCCATGCTATACAAGGTTCATAAAGAGGTGCCTCCTGTTAAATCCCACTGAAAACAAATATATGGGAATATACTTAGAATTAGGTAGGGTAAGAAAGTAATCCTCTGGTCCTGAGAATAGGCGGAAGTAATGGCATTCCCTGAGTAGAGTTGCCGCCCTGAAGTGGTCTTGCTCTCAACCGCGGTAAAGAGAGGTGCCTACCAGATACCAGGATTTATGGTGCAAAAACTACTAAAAAAATCATAACAATAAAACACACTTAATGTACGGAGAACGTAATAAAAATGTTTTTATAAAAACGTCAAAACTAAATGTAATTTATCGTAATATTAAACAGTAACATTACTTTCATATTATTGTTTCCTGAAACATTATGGAAAGCAGTAGGGATTAAACAAGACGTGGTAACAAATAAGAAACATTAATAACAACTGACTCTACTGTTAAGTGAAAAATGGAAAACTTGTTACATAATTCTATCAAAAATAATGTAATGAATAAGTGTTTGTATTGTGGTTCCCACATATTTATATGTTTGTATTATTTTAATGCTTAAATAATGAAACACAAATCCACTATGTGGACTTTCTAATCGAACGGCTTTTCTAGATAGAAATTTTTCAGAAACATGGTGTAGTGAAAATCTCAATGGGAACTAATAAAGACCAAGTGGAGTTATTGGGGGAAAAACTCTAACGCAATTTGGATATTACTTGCGAGGGAAAGAACGTTTGGACCATCAAGCAGAAACGGGAGATAGAACCTTTAGAAATATTTGATTTTGACCGCCGTGATATAAATTTCGATCACTATCTTATAAATATAAAATATTAAATTTAGGATAATTTTAATATTTTCGCAAATTAAGTAAAACTTATTACAGAAGTTTCCCATAATTAAGGATGGATAAGAAAGCCTCCTCTAAAAAATGTAGGCTCAGCAATGCAAGAGTCTACGACAATTGCTTGTATTCTGTAATAAAGATAGTTTTGTTAAAATACGAAAGTTCGGTATTGTTTAGCAAATTATTATTCTTCTGAATAAACAATGTAGGCTTATTAGGAAATCTAACTAAAAATATCCAAATTCGACATATTGCCTCACATATACCAGCTTACCTTGTTTCCTGGTAAATTTCTTTATCGAGCACTGTTACCATACACAGGAATTTAATCTTTCACAAAATACAATATATGTAACTCTTATCTCAAGAAAGAGCTAGCAATGAGATCGGACAGAAAGGAATTTGTTTCTCCTCACAATGCACCGCTGCATCTAGAATACCGGTGGAGGATCCAGAAAAATATTTCCGGGAGAGCTAGGGGGAGGAGAAGAGGTCCCCCCAGAATATATTTAAGAAATATTGTAGCTTTGTTTAAACTCTAAGGGTCTTCTATCTGAAGGAAATAGTTTTAAGCCTACTCTGTGAAATTGCACAGTTATTAATTAGCCTACTTTACCGTTTACTAAAATACTCCATATATTCAGGTTTATTGGTACAACACCTGTTTTTGAAATTAATAATACACTCATCTTTATTTCTGTTAGGAATATTTCTATGTTTGAGTACATTTTTCTGCCATTCCTAACTTTTCAATATTCTCTTCTGTTGACGCGGATTGACTCCATTTTCAAAACTTCAATAGTACTCGCTATATACACTTCAATAGTTACCTGTTTTTGTTACGTCATGAAACATGAAGGTCAGGCGAATACTGCACACACTACATTTCATTTTATAACAAAAAACCTAGTTAATAGATTGTGGTTGGGCACGTTTATTATTGGTTATAGTATGGTGTTATAGGGATTATTTTGGGTTTGTAACATATTCTATTAATTATTAACTAGATTTAAATCAGGGAAGAATGACTGGACCCAAACATCTGAAATGACATTTTATTTTACCATTATAATATTATTTTATAGTTTAAAAATGTTCACTTTCCGTACTTTACGAAGAGCTTGAGTCCAAACCCCTTCCCTTCCCGCCACCGTACTGCACCGTTAGTTGTAATTTGTTACATTGACAGCTAAGCTTCTTGAAAAAATTGTCTGCGCCAGCTACTCAGAATGAAGTCTGGTAATTTACAAAGGACCATTTCGCTAGTGCAACATTTTCTTACTTTTCTACTGTGTAAAAATAATAGTGTAGGTGTGTAGAATACTCGTTTTATATGAAGAGATTTTAATTAGATCCAAATTACCTTACTTAAGAAGGCTTTTTATGACAGGTATCTCAAAAGACAAATATTGGGCCTACAAGAAATATATTCTGATAACTATAAGAAAGCAGTCAAAAAAAAAAAATATTGCACGTACAACAATCAATGTACAGATTGTTGGGAGCTGAAAATTTAAGAATGTTGTCTCAATTTAAACATCATTTAACTTTGAGTGCCTTCTTTATTAAGAAGAATGTATTCTGTGACGGTTCCTAATTCATACCTAATGAAAAATCCAACTTATTTCAGCCCTTAGATATTTCTCAATTAATAATTATTGTTCAAACAATTGACAGGTTATATTAATATACATAGGCCTTACTATATTTAGGGTTAACATATATTAGGAATCAATATATAATTCTTTTGATATACATTTAAATAGGTGATAAATAGATAATACAGAATATATTGTAAAGTATAAGGAATACAAATAATTATATAATGAAACTATACGGTAACACGGAGTTTAATCAAATAAAAAAAATATATTAAAATATAAACAAACGAATGTATCATTGTATTTTAAAATGATTTTAACAATATCTTCTAAGTAACCTCTAATGAAGGACCAAAGCAGCTGTTGAGATATCAGAGATAGGCGAGATAATTCCTTCTTTTAGAATGCTACAGTCTTCTTAAAAATCCTTAGTCACCACACCTTTGTCTATAACTTTACGCACAAAATATTGTTTTTTTTTGTACTGCATAAGCAAAGACCTCGTTTCCGAAACCCATTTATAAATTTTTTATCAGAAAGCTATAGTAAAATCAAATATTGAGTGTTTGCTCGTTGAGCAGATTTAAGCAGATTAAAGCAGATAAGAAATTTTGAGTAATTTTCAATCTAATAGAACAAACTCTTACTGAAATCGAGTCAGGAGTAAACAGAATGTTCAGTATTAAAATTGTTCTCATTTGAATTTAATATATTTTTACTGAATTTATGAATAGAATGCTTTTTTGAAAAAAAAAGAAAAAGCATATGTTATGTTATGGAAATAAGTCACCGGAAACATACAAGGATCTTCATTTATACTCTTGCTCCGCCTCTTCTTTCAATCATCGATTCATCAAGTATTGCAGCAATTTCCACTTTACGACGAAAAATGCTTAAAATATATAAGAAATCAGTTTTACATAGCAAATCCACTATGAATACAAAAATTAGTAGACGAACACCTTTTTCGTTTTTTCTTCTTGATCATTAACTCGATGCTGTCTGACACTTGTAAACCTTATAATCCTTTAATTAAATATACTTTGTTCTACAACAGAAGATACACTCCACTAAGACGAATGAAACTGTCGTATATCTTCTTCGGATTTAACTTGACAAAAACCTTTTACAGAAGTAATATGATCACATCCTATTGGATATTTTTTTGTTGTCTCTTAGTTTGTTTCATGATATTTTTCCTTTGCAGTAGGTTTGGGTTTTTGCTTTCTTACTTTGGCAACATGGATCAACGTAAAAGAAGCCAAGCCATCGAATTCTTCTAGATAATGACTCCTAATAGCCGTGATCAATCACTAAATTCGGAAATTATTGAATTGTGTTCAGTCATATAAAATGAATACTATCAAATCACTATTAACGTATTCCTTTTAACTGTAAAATTATGTAAATTCACTATATTTCACACCATTCACCACAACAAACTTAGTATAATAGCAGTAAGAAAATAGCGGGAATAAAAGTGAGTGCGCCAGGGGTACCAACTGTATTGAAATATCGTCTAGTGTTTAGTGCCAAAATGTATCTTATTAAAACAAAATTACAGTAAATCAGAAAACTTAATTGGTAGCATTGGATATAGCACATAATGCTTCAATCAACTGATGACTGCAGGCGAATGTAGATTTAGAATTTTAAATAAACCAGACTTACAGGTCGGAATTACAAATCCATATTATCATACTATTTTTTGTGCCAAAAATCGATATTTTAAAAGGTTTTTATGGGTTTTAAAACGTTTTTAATCGAAATAAGGTACCAACTGTATTGAAATACCATCTAGTGTTTAATGCCAAAAAGTATCTTATTAAAGCAAAATTACAGTAAATCAGAAAACCTAATTGGTAGCATTGGATGTAGCACATAATGCTTCAATCAACTGATGACTACAGGCAAATGTGAATTTAGAATTTTGAATAAACCAGACTTACAGGTCGGAATTACAAATGCATATTATCTTACTATCGTTTATACCAAAAACCGATATTTTACAAGGTTTGTTTGTTTTAGTACGTCTTGAATTGAAATAAATGCGTTTAATGGTGAAGGATGACCTGTGAAATAGAATAAACTAGAAATATAATGACAGAAAAAAATGGATGTATTACGTTTTGGAATCAAGCTGTTCCATTATCAAATATTATTAAAATAACACACTAAACAAATTAATTCATATAAATTCTGTAACTTTTTCTAATAGCAGTAGATTAATTATTTATTATTACCTCTTGTATATCATCGGGTTTAAGTGATTGTATGTAATTAATGGTTGTTATCCAAATTGTTACTATAATGATTTTACACAGTAAGATACACTTAATTGCTAAATTCTAATTTCTTTCTGCTAATTCAAATGTAGCTTTGTATCATAGGTTGTCTGAGAGTTTATTCACTCATACTGCCTATTACTTAAGCGAATTCCTGTTCGTTGTTACAGTTTGGCAGAATCACGACAAATTGCGACAAGACGGCGCAGCTTGGGCGGGAGGGTCATATTTTAAAAGAAACTTTACTCAAGTAAATTCGACCTTAACTAAGTTTCTGAGTGTAAAACTCTGCTTTTTACTACAATAACACGTAGCAAGATGTATAGCGTTTGAAAAGTGGGCGGAGATATTTATGGTTGACCTAAGGAACAATACTGGCTCAGTTTTGGAATAAGGCCAAAGTTTTCTGTTATAAGTCAACAAAAAACCGAATTTAAAATTTGTTTTACAAATACGTTGAAAATGTTAACTCAGTTTAGATTTTACGTGAGTAAAATGCAACTGAATATAAAGAAAATTAAATTTATATAGTTTTAAAATACACCAGTAATTGAATTGTTTTATTCATTAAGTCCATAATGATAGATAACAAAAATTGCCTGGGCTGAAATAGAAAAGTTGTTTTAATTTTTGTTTCATTTTTTTTTTATGGAAAATATCACAATGATACTTTGTTGAGAATATATTAAATTATTAGTTGATATATATAATTTATACAAAATTTACCTTACGAGAATTATCTGAAAAAATCCTTAGAACATATGATTGTGAAAAAATTTAAGTAACGTGCGTGTTTAAAACAATGTGTATTTTTTGTTTGTTTCTCTAAAACTAAATTATTTTCAGTTTAATCTATACCTAGATACTTTATAGCAAAAGAAAAAAATTAGAGTATAAAAGAACTCAGGGAAACTGGAAATATTATAAAAATGGATCTCAGCACCTGAAAATTCAAACTAAACCATTATCACATTTTGAAATCCTAACAGTCAAAACTATCGATGGAATACCCGGCTCCCATACATTACTATGGCACAATCATGCCAGCCCTTTCCCAAAGCATCTAATCAGGCTTGAAAAACAAACAAAACAGGAGCAACCCACTTTGTAACGTACAATTTTTTAAAATTAATGATGAAGTTTTTAAAAATGGTGTAAATACTCAGAGAGGGGACTATTCTTATCGGCCGATCATTGACCTGTACAAGATTTGCAAGTCACCTCGAGGCAAGACGTCTGTCGAGTCATCTCTCCCGCTGCGCTCTGGATGATGTAGTTTTCGTGAGTTCGGTGCAAGACTGGTATAACCCCATCTCTCCCGTTAAGTTCGGCGAGATTTTCTTTCGGTTTTTTCCCGCCGCGCCGTATGACGAACACATTATTGGACAACAGATAGATGCGCTTGTGTAATTATCATCATATGAGTGACTATTTTGATTTATATGTAAAAATTTTTATTTTAGTCAGGAAATGTTTAGTGCGCGAATTGGGTGCACCCAAAACTTGCCGTCATCTATCTAGAAGACCATAGTGAACGGGACATTCCAAGGCTCAGGTATGTGCACTTTTATGTTTACTATTTATTGTGTATTGTAGAAAAACACCCAATACGCTCAAATTGAACGGCGTGGAAACCATCAACCTTAGATATCCGGCAAGTGAAAATCTTCACATTTACAGCGATACTTCATACTTGCTTGAAATGAGAGGAGCAGGTGCGGGGATAATATTGTCATCTATTAGAAAACTTATTGGGAGTGGAAAGTAATGGTGAGGTATGCGCGATCTACTAGCATACCTTGTAAACACTTACATTCTGGACAATTGCTAACCAACAACCTAACACGAAAAAATTGCTGTTCTTTATCGAACCATAGGTAGCATATCCAGCAATGACCCTACTCGCTACTTGAGAACAATCCAGTGCCGGACTAGACGGGTACAACTCATCTTAGCCTGTTTGATGGTAACCATACAACCCAGTCACGTAAGAATTGCTGGCAAAGAAAGAGCCGCCATTCAGGCTAAGCAAGAAGATGGGTCTGCCCATTTATATATTCTCCTTACTCTAATTAAAGCTGAGAATCTGATAATTACTACAGTGATAAATAACTCTGAAGATGCCAAGCACAAGCACAAAGTGGAAGAGCTTTTCTACCGTGGATATTCCAGTTTATCTGCTTAGAAGCGAACCTGCGGGCCGCTTCCACTTGACCACAGGGTATAATTACCTGAGTATCCATCTCCAACGCACATGCTTCGTTGATGATAAAACTTAACCTTTCTGCAAACTTGCAAGAATAGACGACGATCAGATACGGACCTGTCAGGCTCTAACATATACAACTGATGACATCATAGAACGCTACTGGAAGGTTTCACGTCGAATGGTTGAAGACGCAAGCTGGATAAAGTACAGTAAGTAAAGTATACTTTATACCATTATATGAATATAGCATGCATTATGCCAAAACGATTGATCTCTAAATAAGACAGTTATTTGGTGCATTAACTTGTCCCCGATTATCATAGTGTCAAAATGTAAATTTAAAAACTTAGTTAAGAATATCTACAATGACGTTACAAAAAATACTGCTTTGCAAGTTATTTCTCGCCTAAGTGAAGCATTTAAATATGAACAAAATAACTTCTGAAAATAGCATCGTATCTGATGGAGTGTAAGCTGATACTGTGAGCGAAATGGTTATTTATTTTTGAACAAATAATAATTTAATACGTACGGAAAATATGTTAAATTATTTCTTTAAATATTCCCTAATGTGGGAAATATTAAGACATTCGTAATTACTTTATACGTATATGTTGCTCTATTATTTTATACAAAGAAGGCCTGATAAGGTAATATTAAAAAGTTTAAAAACACAATTGATATACTCTTTATTAGACTATGAACAACACAAAAAGTAAAACAAAAATGCTTCTGCAATCCTCTATAACTTTTCCCTAAAATAGAATGTATATTTCTCTTAAACAATTTTGAAAAAATTTTCAAAGAATTATGTATTTGTAATAATTATTTTCAAAACATGAACTATCACTTTATTAGTATGTAAATGGAACTTTATAGTATGTTAATATATAATGGAAATTTCTTGATCAAAATGTTACATAATTTATTCAATCCTAGTAATTGCAAAACGTTCGTATCTCTGTGTAGAAAACTGATGTCTTTTTTTGTGTTACCAGAATATTTCAAAAGTAATTTATTTTGGATAGAAACAAAACATAAAACGTTCTATAATACTCCTAAATAAATTGTCAATTATTTCTTTTTTTCTAATATATTTAAAAGACAAAAGGTTGTAAGAAAGATAGTGTTCAATAAGATATTACCATAACGTTCATTTTACCAGTGACATTCAATATATTAAATAAAAATATTGGCATGTATTAACAGATGTATTAACAAATACTGTATATGAGTTATAAAAACATGGAGGTCTAATATTCACGCGGAGATATCTTACACTATCTAATAAAACTTAATACTACAATTGACAGCAAATTTTCTGTAACAGGAGGGTTATAAATTCACCGCATGTTTATATTATATTGTCAAAAATAACTTGAAACGAAATCTAAGAGTAATATAAGGAAAGCAGAAGATTGTCGCTAACCACTCCCTATAGAGAGGATCCAAGTAATCCAAGAAGTTAGAGAAACTTCACGTGGTTCCACGAAGTCTGTGATGAATTTGCTCCTGTGAAGGTTCATATTAAAGTTAAATAATTCGGTTATAGTGTAATTAGCCAACATGAGCAACATGAACATAATTAAAATGCTACAGTACAATTACATTGGTTGATTGAAGTTGGATCACAATCTTAAGTAACCTAGCTATTCGCCTGGTTTTTGTATTTAGTGAAAAATGGCCTGCGATATCTAAAACGGAAGAGTAGCAATATGTTGTAAGGAGGGTTTATATGTTCTTCTTGAAAACAAACTTTAAAATACTAATAAAAATCAATAATAATATTATTATGCCCCTGGTGTTTGTGTTTGATGACAATTTTCTTACGGTTCCTAAAACCAAAGAGTAGCAACATGTTATAAGGACTGATTATTCTGTTTTCTTTTTTAAAAAAATAGGTTTTGAAATATATAAGAAAAACAATGATTAAGAGATGGTTTACTTCAGGTAAGCTTTTTTTCCCCCATAACTATTTGCTATTCATTGTGACAAGGGATTCAAATGTGTATTTTCAATATTCCTACCAACTTCCATCTGGGTTTCTTTACCTTAGCTATTACAGAGGGTGTTAATGTATATTCGCCTTGTATGTACTAGATTTAGGGTGTGTTTAATTTCGATAAGCAGCGCTAATCGAAAGATTTGATTATATATTTTTTATATCCTGCACATATTAATTTTATCCACTCTGCCTTTTCCTAACCATTGTCACTATTATTTTCTTTCCATAAACAATAATTGTCAATTGTTAACTCTAACAGAACTCGTGTCAGTTTATTGTACACCTTAGATTCGAATTTCAATCAATAAAATGAGATAATAACCAATTAAACAATTGTGTGATTGTTGTATTGACTGACTTAATAAAAGATGTTTAGGCCCTACTAGATAAACAAAGACAATTAAATTATATTAAATTTCATTAAGTTAATGAAAACTATATGTACTTCTTTTAATTTTCTTGTTATAATAATTACCAAGAGAGTATTATTTTTGAAATGTATACTTTGTATTTTACATTAAGAGTAAACAGCAATAAAATAATTTGTGTAATTTTAAAATTGATTTACGATTTATAAATATTTACAACGACATTCAAGAATAATTGAAAAACAGTTACGTTTAGGAGCTATGCAATAGAAAGCATATCTTTAATATTACCTACTTTTAAAAACACTCAAATCAAAGAATGTCTTTTGTTTTAGTAAAATATATTAAATAAATAATTTCTGTATAATTGTCTTTATGTTTACATTGTTTTTTTCAAATTAGAACTATAGTTTATAAGTTATGCAAATCCTAATATTCTGTTAGGGCAGACTTATATTGATGGAGAGAAAACGTCATTTCGTTAACGTTGAATGAAAAAGAGAAACTTGCTGAATTTCCCGAGAGGAGGCCTGAAAAGCAAAGTAATTTCCCACAGAGGAGGGTGGCAAGCTAGGATACTTCAAAATGTATAGGAAAAGATAAGTCTAAATATATTTACGTTATTTCTCCATAAATAATAAATAAGAACGTTATCTTTAGTCATAATAACTTATAATATAGTGAAATGACCATTTTAAATCCAATGTTGATATTTATGGAAAACTTCCTATTTTAATTTTTTTGTTAATTGTTTTATGTTGCACATTTCTATTCCATATTGTAAGTTATACTTCTTAGAAGATTCATATTATTTACAGGCTATTTATTTAAATGACATTCCTTATATAAGGTCGTGATCGACTTTCGTTTGGGAACTGCGATTTTAAATATGACGATATTAACACCAATTTATTGAAAATCCTTGTAGTACATTAAATACTTATACTAGATACAAAATGTATAGTTGAACATACAATTAGTTATTACTGTATTCCAATACTTACGTTTTGCTTATACGGTTTACAGAATTTTATCCTTCGGAACTATAAACACTGAAATAAGCTTTCATGCATTCTGCTTTATTTAAAATCTATTCATTGCGTGCCCAAAATATTTTTATAACAATTATAAACACTCAAATTATTTATCATGAAAGTTATTATTTTTTCATTCTAATGCTAGTTTTTTTTTATACAATCTACCTAAACTATATAAATTTACATAACACTTTACAATTGTTATGAAAACCTAATGTTGTAATATTTTTAAAGTTTTTATATTATTCATTGTGTAGTGGTAGAACAATGGTATTAAGGCAATTCCATAAAGCCCTGAACGTTTTATTTGCTGCTGCAGTCACAGCTGCCGCCTCCTTGTATACATTATAATTAGTCCCTCCCCCAGCCTCATTGTTGTTTCTGGCAAAGTTCAAAATTACAAACCCCTTTGTAACACAAGACCTCAGACATTCTCTTTCTTATCGAACTTTTTGTAACTAGGCATAAGTCCTCGTGAAACTGTACTCACATTTTATACCAAATTTTTTTTGTATAAATGTACTTTTGTCTTATGTTTTATTACATTTATCGCCCCAACTTTTGAATGTCACGAAAGTGTTGGAAGTTTGTAATCAGATTAGTGTAATAAAGTTTTGAAATAAAGGGTCACTTTTCTACATCCCATAGTTCTTAGCGCAAGAGAGAATAGGCCTATTTTAAAAGAATAGAAGCATTTGTATTGGATTATTTCGGTTTATTTTTTAAAGTTTCATACAATCCACCTTTATGGAGTTGGAATATAAATAGATAAAACACTATTAAGGTAATTAGAGCATAGCTGTGTTGTTTCGCAAAGCATCAGTTTTGTGTTTTCTTGTTTATATTCTGACGTTATTTTGTTGTCTTAGTTAAGTTAATTACTTTTATTTCTATTTAAGACCTAATAAGTGTTAAAAAAAGATACTACCGCTACGCCACTTATTTTACGTAATCTGTACATTTTAACTATTGTTTAAAGGGTAAGGATGTCTTTATTGTTTGCCAAATTAAAATGTATTACGTTCTTCTTTTTATAGTTGTACGATACGAAGCCTATCGTTTTTTTTATATTAATGGGGCTTGATCAAATTTGTTAGTAGTGGCCAAGCACTGATGAAGGCAACTTTGTAGTCGAAACTAGTCTGTTTGTTTTAATAAACTAGTGTGTAGTAAGATTTAGAGTTTAATGGTTTACCGTTGAGATAATTTACTGTTTTGATCAAAAAAAATTGTATGTTGTTCTCCTTCTTACTCATAAAACCAACCGAGCTGTTAAAGTGTGTTTTTCTGTCTCAAATGTTGGTAACTACCAGTTATTTTCTTACGTAAAAGTGTATAGCTGTTAGTGTTAAGTGAGTAAGATGATAGTGTAAGATGTTTTAACTCAACCTATGAGTGCGTACGGTTAATACAATAAGAATAACAATTGTCATCCATTGAAGATCGTATTTTTCCAATAAGTGTTGCAGAGAGATAAAAATATTTAAATATTAGAGGCTTTAAACATCAAGTATATGTTGATTAACTAAACAGATGCATTTACTTTAGTGAACAAATCCATCTTGCAACCATAACATCCATCATGCAAATATTAAGTTACATTCTGTTACGTACGGGTGACTGAGCCGTTAATATAACTTACAAATAATATAAAAATCATAAATTCATTACAAATGTAAAAAGTATTTTTGTAAATTTTTGTAAAGTAAAATTTTAAGTAGCAACAGTAGTTATATAACAACAGCTGGTAAAATCTGATGAAATGTAACCACTACCAAAGAATTCTCTAAGATAATTTACTTAAATACATTGGTAAGTATTGTTTTATAGCGAATTTAGGAAACGTAAGCCATTTTTGTTCAAATTAAAAAATAATAAATTTTAAAAAAAATAATAAATCTTAAAGTGATTAATTAAATTTCTCCGAACGTAATGGACTACAAAATTTAAAAGTAAACAAATATAATTTTAATCTTTAATTTTGTATTTTTTATTGCATTTTGTTTATTAATAAATATAAAATAAATAATATAATATCATATTATGTATTTAAAACATATTGCTTTATTAATTTAATTATAAATAAACAAGTAAATTAGAACTTTCATGTAAAGTAAAACAGTAATTATGTGAAATTCGAGAAGTGATTTGTAATTATTGACGTTCGGAAATGTATTAATGTACAGCGACCGTCTGATTCTTGAAAGAATCCAGCACCACATTTTTCTTGAATTTAAAATTTTACTTAAGAACCGTTTACACTTTAATTCAGCGTGAGTCCTGGCTTACTCTAGTGCCTAAGAGGTGATATCCTAGTTGATATTCTTTTCAAACTTGTCTTTTTTGCAGATTTCGATCTATTCATGCTCAATCCAAATATATCTGAAGAAATTTGAACAAATGGTAACCAATTATTAAAGACCTGACGAACAAAAATTTATAACTGAGAACAAAAATAGTAAACGCAATAACGCCGAATAGTTTTTTTAATGTTATGAATTAATAAATTAAATAATTCCAATGTATAAACAGTTCGATACACGAAAAAACAAACATCAAGGATATCAGTTAAAACAATAAGACAAAAAATAATTATCTTTTAAATCTTTAGCCTATTTACCATAATATTTTAATGGAAATAGAAGTCAAACAAACATTTATTATTCTGTTTCTCAAATTTGAATATTTCAGTCTATTCACTTCCCAAAGACAATACAGTTTTACTACTATTTATTTACATTTCCAATTATTATAATTTGGATCTTATGTTTTGACGAAAGAATATATTTCACAACTTTAAGCAAGGATTATCACGAGGAATAGAGGTTTTCATAAAATGGTTATGAAAATATGTCCTTCATTTCCTATTCTACGTTTTAACCATTTTACAAGTGGTATAAATTTCAACAAAAATAAAATGACACAATGATGAATTATTTTGCATTTCTGTTGAACGTTTAAGACAGGAGATGCAAATAGCATATTCAACCTGAACCTATCAAATGTAAATATATTATTATTTAACCTATAATATTCTAAGCTTTTTGTGGTGTAGAGTATATTTAATACATTATGCACAATTTTAATATTATAGCAAAAGAAGATTTGATGTCTTATATTTAAGTTTCTTCCCTAAATATAAAGAAAAGCTAATATTCTTTCCAGCTATAATAAAATGGAAACTCCTACTTTTAAGGTTAATTATTATTTATATTGAAATATATTTATTAAAACTATTTTACTATAAAGATTTGTTCAATCGAACGAAGAGTAACATTGAAATGTCCTTAGCTCAAAAGAATTATAAAATATATATAGTGTCTACTTTACTTTAGTATTGAAATGGCTTTAAAAAAATGGTTTATGTTTACATATTACTAATCGAAATATTGTTTTTATTTCTAGTAAAAAGTTAAATTAGAAAGCTCACAACAGCATATGTTTGAAAGCCCATGAGTTTTACTGTTTGTTTAAGAAAATAATGAAGTAAAATGTAATGAGAATACATGACTAA
>JBAIZL010000001.1:347780282-347825282 GCA_036971475.1 Prosapia bicincta
GCATCCTTTAATATTTCACTATGGTTTATGGTGGAATGAGTGTCATGAAGGAAACCTGATTCTGTGTTTCGTCTGTGAATATATTTAAATAAAGAAATGTTAGAGTATATGAAAAGTTATAGCATTTATTTAAGAGAGTAAATGGAATTCTGAGACACATTTATTTATGCATTTTAGAACTTTTACTTCTAAACTTATTTTCAATTTTTTACTTAATTTAAGAATAAGGCATATCTTTTAAAACTATTGCATTAACATTAAAATCTCTCATAAAACTCTTGAAATATTGCTTCAAATTCAATATCTTAAAATTTTATAGATATTTGGTCAGTGCTAAAGTACTACAAATTATTATTACATTATTGTTTGGTTATCAATCTATGACGATTGTTTTCTTGAATTGTAAAACTATTCCTAATATATTTATCCATTAACAATAGAAGAAGGCACATCACAAAGCCGTCGCTACTAATGTATTCCTATTATTTTTATTCTCTTTACGAATGTTTCCTGCATTTAATATTTATGAGCGTTTTCTTTCTTCGCTGAAAAAGCCAAACCATCCTTTCCTTTTTTGCATAATTTACTCTCTTCCGACTTCGTACTTGCCAACTTTTATTCTTTATTTTTCTGCTCATTAAAACTTATTTCACTAGCGAGTAATTTTTAAACACCTTCACGCCACATAAACATATCTAATTTGCGACTGTTATACAATCTAGCAATGTTTTCGTTCAAATCATTAAAATATTACAATCATTTTATTTTTTAATTATTCGATCAAAATACAATTTTAATTGTAATATATAATCCAATAGTTGCCCATATAGGAGAATCTAGATTGAGAGTGAATTAACGGGTTTTAGGGAGAACAAAGGATATTTTGAGTAAACTGTTTTAATTTTTACCGTTGTGTTTCCTTAGTATTTTTAAATAATTTAGTAGAATAGATTTCAGAAATATAAGCCTAAAATAGAAATTGATCTTTGCTTACAAATCATTGACTTTAAAATAGGTTTTATTTTCACCTATTCATAATGTGTAATGTCAAATACACTTCAAGTGAATTAATTTTCCCCATCAGAAATGGGGAATTGATATGTTTTTAAAACTCAAAACAATAAATTAGTTTCTACTACATGAATATTCAAAATACACGTATAAAAATATGTTTATGTAAAATCATATGTATTCTTTTAAAATTTGTTTTTACAATATTTTACTCATGTCTCAAATGTCGTCTTTACAAATAACAATAATAATTATTACATTGCGTAGAATATTCTAGATAACATTTTGTAAAAGATATTTTAATTTCATTTCCTATTAGAAATATTATTTCTAAGTTTCTTAATATTGTTATAAATTTATCAACATAATTTTAAAAGAAGTCCTTATATTTATTTTACAAAAACGTGTGTAGTATTTCTTTTTCTTTCCTTTTTATCATTTAAATTACTATCGAAAAGAACATAAGTTACTATAAATAAACATAAAATTTCTTGTATGAATTTTACAATGTGGCTTTTAAGAAAAACCTAAAGGAACTGTGGCCTAATTTTCAATTTGAATACATAAAACCTATAACCTACAAACGAAACCCTTTGTTTAAGCCCTTATGTACTCTGAAGATTTGTTATTTGCAAGTAAAATATACATAAGGGCTTAAACGACAGGTTTTAGCTCTGGTTAAGAGGTTTTATTTCTTTTAATTCAATATGAATGTTTATGGCAGTAGCTTATTATTTCATTACCTGACTACTACAATATTACGTTCGTGAAACATTAGAATTTATTCGAATCAACTGAAATCCAATCTTCAAAATAGCTTAGCATTTTGTTAATATTATGAAAACATAATAAAAACAATTACTTTTTTAAAAAACTATTCTTATCTATGTTATTACCAAGTGTTTTTAAAAGGTACTACAATATTCCCTAAATAAAGGTAAAGGGGGAATATCAAAACCTAAAGTTTAATTTAGATTAATATTCACCACTAAACCCTTCAAAAACGAAATAAAAGCACATACAAGTTTGAAAACGTTTCTCACTACATTGTATTCTGTTTTACGATTTATAGAAGATTAGAATATGTACAAAACACTTAAACGAATTACATGAACTTAACATATGTCCAAATGTAACCCACAATCAATAGTTTATCTCACATATGAGTTCCATTACCTCCAGTAAGTGTAATAACGCTAAAGATTACGTTTCATGAAATTTTATTATTCTCATTAATAATGGGGATTTTATAAGAAATGAGTATAAGAGAGATTTTTATTGTTGTTGAGAGTTGGTTGTAATTGCTTAAAATAAATATAAGGTAATTAATATCCTAAAAGTGAAAATTATGTTTAAAATATTATTTTTAATTTTTAATTTTATGTGGGATTTATTTTCCCTAAAATTTAAATATCTTTTATTTATTAAATTTATATTGTTTAAAATCCTAACTATGTTTCGTAACTCTAATTATGCTCAAAAGTTATAAATTCGTTCAATAATTTAGTACTATGCAGATTTAAGAGAGACTTGTGCACATTAAAACAATGCAATAGACATAAGTTTGAAATACTCAGTTATTTTCACGGTAGACTTCAAATTGTATTGCACTGTAAATTCCGTTGAATAATTTGTAATGTGGGACTCAAAGCTCTGGGAAATTCAGTTAATCTAATAAAGGAAGCCGACGCTGACTTGCGAGATAATCCTTTTAAACTCGGTCACTTTGCGTATCTACTGAACTATGCCATCTTGATATAATGTTGTTTAAGAAAGAGTATCAGTTATTATCTAGCGAGATACTTCTGCTAATAACAACGAATAACAAATTTGAATATACTATATTTTTAGACTATTTCTCTAGTAAATTATTCGATAATCGAAAGCTATTTTCTACTCTAATATCATTTATTTCATTGCGAATTTGTAAAATCACACACTTACGATTATACTGTAATAGGTTTTCAAAATTTCACTGTATGAACGATAGAGAAATACAGCAATAACTTTATATCTCGTATTTAGAGTGTCGATGTAAAAAATTGTACTAAGCATTTTATTATGTAAGTCATTATTTGAATTTTTCATAGAGAAAGTTTGTGTTCTATAAATATTATTTTTCGTGATACATTTTCAATTACGTTCATATTTTTAAAATAATTATTTGAGTAGCATGGGAAATACTTAATATACAAGAAAATGTTTTCTTTTAACTTGCTCTATGAGGTTTTTAATATATCAGCTAAACGTATGCATAATATATTAACAAAGTTATGAATTTTTTACAGCAATCTCTTTCTTTGTTTTGTTTAAAATACTTATAGAAACTAATTTTAATATTTTTAACTGAATGAATCAAAACTGGGGGGTTTTAAATTAACTCTGAATTAAAAAAAACTAGTACACACTCAAGTTGGAATTGTGTTGTTTTTTTTCATAATGTATATTTTAATTTCAAAACAAATAGGCTACCATCAGAGGGTTGCATTATGGGCTTATTTATTAAAAAATAGTTTTGTTAAACCTCTTGACCAAGTACACAAATAAAAGTACAAATTTATGCTAGTTGCTGTGAGTTCATATTAGGTTTAATCTTAGTAGATTACTTTCAAACCACAATAATCAGTAGGTTACTAAAAATATTTACCTTACATATTTATCACTAATATTTGTCTACTTAATTTTGGACTTTGCTGAAATTCTATTGCAACTGAATAAGGGCAGTCTCAATCTGTTATAAATACACTTTATCCAGTGTGCAATACAGCAATAGGTAGATTAAGGTGATAATAGATATCAACAGAATAATATTTAGAAAAAAGAGACCAGTTCAACATGAGGTACAAAATGTACGGTGCATGTAGACTAAATTTGCAATTATTCATGTTTTTATTTTGTTTTAACGCAGCAATATGTTTCAAAATGTATTTTATTACGAAGATTGTAGACATATTTAGAAATACTATACACATTATTTTTGTATGACTATATTTTATTCATACAGGTCAGTAAAATGTTTTTTCTCTGCTTCTTATGAAAATGAACTAAGAGCTTGGAATATATTATACTAAGTGTTGGGGCAAGTTAAAATGAAATTTGTGTTGTACAATTTACTAGTACTGGTTATAATTTGTAAATAATTATTAAGGAATTTAATATTATTTTATCGGTATTGAAGTATTTTATCGGTAAACATTCAAGAAAATAGTTATAATGTGCAATCAGTTGAAAACATACCACTGTAGTTCGATAACATTTATGTCACTACCATTACGTTTTGGTCACAAGTGCGTTTATCTTACCTTAAAATAATATTACCGTTACGACTATTATAACACATGTTGAATTAGGATTAGTCTACAACACTATCTCAGTTGTAGATGCTCTTTCCTCCGTCTGTTATTTTTACTGTCTTCAAAATTACATTACGTATTGTTCCACAAGTAAATATGTGTTTCTGTGTGAGTCTCTCTCTCTCTCTCTCTCTCTCTCTCTCCCTCTCTGTGTTTTAAAATTTGCATTTCGTTTATGCAAAAAAAAGTTTAATTGGCTATTAAATAAACAATTCAGGATATACGGAGCTGAACATCGTCAATATAACTAGGGTTGTTGATGAAAAGTTTGTAAAATGAAATGGAATTGTTTCATGTTACATTGCTAGCTGTACAAATAAATTTTCCCCTTTAATAAAAGGAAAACATTATCTCAATAATCCAAATAAAACATTTAAAACAACTACGAATAGAAGAAAACCAAAATTAGTAGAAGACTAATTTATTTGCAAATGTTTAATCTAAAAGGCATCTATGTGGGAGTCGTGACCCTCGCCAACGAATCCTTGAAATGCAGTTCAAGATCTTGAAACAATATTTGTAAAACGTTTCTCGACATAGTCAGAAAACATCCTATGATACAACACATCCTTAGTTACAACACAGATAAAATACATTATGTGCAAATATCTGTATCAAAAAGAAACCATTTGTTGATAGGCGTTTATGTTTGTTGTACCCCAAGGTAATGGTAAACCATAGGTAGGGATGACAAAAGATTATGAGCGTGAATTACAATACCGATGATATTGTTATAAATACAAGAGTCAAGAGATAAAAATTAAATATGTTGAGTTTGTGCAAAAGTAATTACGTTGGTTGACTTTAGTAAACCAGAAGGCGTTGACCAATAATATTAGGAAAAGAACTACCTGTCTGTTACTCATAGTAACATTTAGTTGAACGTCAAGCAAAACTCATTTCACACTGTTTAATAATTAATATTTGCGCTCTCAGGTTGATGATGTAATCAATAAGAAAACGTTACTTCATTTCCTCCCAATGAATTAGCAATGAGGAATCCTAACTCATAATTCCAAGAATGAACCTGTCACTCACATAAATGCTACGGAAAGGTATTCTGAATTTTGTTCTTAGTTATCAAATGGCTTTGAAACCGTAGGGACGAGTGATTAAAGCAACGAAAATAAGATTTTCAAAAATGTATGTACGTATGTGAGCCTTTCAGCCAAACCATGAAGAAACAATTCTTATAATTATTATTCCGTTCATTAATAGTATTATTATAGTTCACTGATTCCGTTGTTTAGTGATAGTAAACTATAAGAAATAACGTGTAGTCATAAGTACAATTATACCAAGTTTAAAATCGTTCTACCATATTTTATTTTATGTAGCAAAGATGTCCAAATAGTATATTTACGCCACAAAGCTACATCATAATCGTGTTTCGATCAGTCACTTATTTGTAACCTACGACGTATATCTGTTTCGTAGAGCAAAATAATGAAATGTAGTAATATTTTTATGAACATGATTTGCACCCCTTTAAACATATAGGATTTTGAAAATCATATACTTATCATAATCAACAAATCAACAACGTAAATGTTAATGAGAAAACGATAAGTTATTTAATCGCAGTAAAAAAATTACTTTCTGTAATTATAGTAAACTGATAGTATATCTAATTTACTGGTTTGCAATGAAATAACTTTATCACTATTCAAAAATATACTGAAATAGCTAATACACCCACACACGAGCGCGCGCGCGCACTCACTCGCGCACTTTTGCACGCACTGATGCATGCACACATGAACGTACACACGCACGCAGGCACGCACACTCGAACGCACGTACGCACACACAAACACAAACAAACACACACACAAACATAGATGTATATATATATATATATATATATATATATATAATGATCTTATTTTATTGAAACTGTTGTTTTAGGTTTCTAAAAGTTTACTTGTTTACTTATAACATCGTACGACTATATTGTATTAACTGTTCACTTTTTATAATAAAGTTTTTTATTTGTTTTCCGTCTCAGACTTGACAGTAATTGCTTCATAGAAGTTATAGAGCTCCATGTCAAATGGCTGTACCTATCAAGAAACTTTGCACTCGTAGCATTTATTTCATCATCTAGTGTATATACTAGTTATTAGCAAGTGCACGAGTATCAGAAAGTTTAAAACATCATATTACGTTTATCAAATTTGTCTAAAATATAGTTAGTGATTAGAAAAACCTTCGATTATTTTAATCAAAGACCATAAAAATATCATTACCCCAATAATTAGTTTAAAGCATTGCTCTATATTTTCATTCCAAAGTGGAATCATCTTCAGGTTGAAACATGCTAAATAATTTTTTATTTTAGTTTAGCATGTTGCTTTATTGTTTGTTTTAATTTAGCTAACGTAAAATCTGCCTAATTTAAATGAAATGTTTGTTTCTAAATTCTATAAGACAGCGTTAGGAAAAGGGCCATTTGTAACCCCCGGAATTTGAAATTGGTAGTAGTGTGATTTAATTTATTTTAAAAAAACGTCAGTTGCCTTTATTCTTTATAATTGCAGAGGCTCGTTCCCGGGTCAATTGTTTGTCTTAACAATTATATCTCACGACTAACTCAGCAGAATTGCTCTGTTTAATCGTTTCAATAGAGACAGATTACATTTAAATTCTCGTTTGTGTTTACAAAATATATTTAATTTAGAAACAATTGAAATAGTCAAAATATTACGCTTTAAATACAATTCGCTGTTTACAAGATTTTACTTCTCAAATTGAAATACAAATCTTTTAAAAATGTTTCGAGACAAAGCTAGGTAAATGCACGCTGGTATCATATATTTACTGATTTGATTGATATTAAAATAGCACCAAAAAAATTTTCAACGTACCTTGGCAATCACTTAAACTTACCTAGCTTTGTTAGTACATATAATAGTTTACACGGGTCCACTTTTATAACATATTTAAATTTTAAAAATAATAAACTAAACGTAACAAAGCCACTAACAAAACAATTCCCCTTTGTTATTAAATTTTGAATATTACATTATTAAAAGTTTAACACATAATTTAAGAACTGCAAGTCCATGCGATCCTGCGTCCAGCGTGTGCCGTGCGGGGATGGTACGAAACACATTTTCCAACGGTAACTTAGCACAAGATTCGAAATATCTTGGATAACCTATTGGGTAATTCACGTATTTTCTTGACAGCGTCATTTGACTATCAAATTAATTAAACTCTTTTACAAAGAAATATATCTTTTAAACAACTCCGATTTTATATTGAATAAATAACAAATATTTATGCAACATACTGAATTGTAACCAAAAAATATTAGCATGTTACACACGGATAAATACTGCTAACCAATGGAAAGCTCTATTTTGAAATGTTCAAGTGTGGCGCTTCTGTTAACCTTGTGCTTCTGGTCCCTTTTTCTCCACCTATCTAAGATGAAAGATCGCAATGGGCTGCAATCGTTAGTATTTTTTTTGTGTTTGAGGCTTGATTATAAATTTTAATAAACTACATTTCAAAACCTAATAACAAAGTGAAAATGTTTTGGTAAATTTCAATAAATAGCTTCGTTTCGTTTTTTTAATGTTTTTTAAAATTTGACTATTTTAAAAGTTGACTTTAATGTTGTTTTTTTAATTTGTAAGATATGCGAATCTTTTGTAAGTTGTTAGACTTGTAATAAGCACAGCTTAAAAACATAATTTTATTAAAATATTTTTAAAATTAAATCCTTTTTTAAATTACAAACGAGAATTTTAATGTAACCTATGCTTCTTCAAGGAGTCTGCCTAAGTAAAATAGTTAGATAAAATTAGTAAGGATAACAGTTGACCCGCTCTTTTATAAGTGTAAATAATAATTAATATGTGAACAAGATTTGTTGTTTTATAATAATTAAAGCATACATTACCAAAGAAGTAGAAAAATAATAATAATAATAATAACATCTATAAACTGACAATTGCCTAGGCTTCTGTTATAGGTCAACCACATTTAATATCTTAATGTTTTTTCTAACATTCGGTGAGTCAATTAATATCCTACTGCTATCTTAGAAACAAAGCACTATGACTTGTTTGAAATGCCTGTTCATTTTCCCAGAGACCCCGTGAGTCTACAATTTCTCGAATAAAATATATTGAATTATTGAAAAAAATGTATTACAAAATCTGTTAAGTTACTAGACCTTGTAGCTTCTCGCTCTGTACACCAAAAATAATTGTATGTTTTAAAGGATTTTAAATAGAATTTGTATAATTTCGAACAACTAATTGGGTTATTTTCTCTATAGGATCACAATAAAGTCAGACCAACGATAAGCCACATAAAGCTATAAGAATTGCTACTTGATAAGGTACATCGCTAAGTAAAGTTTGTAGATTTTGCACTCCATGACTACAGCAAATCTTTTAAATCCTGCAATACTGTAGCCCCGACAAAAACTTATAGTAAAAGTAGATTTTAAAAACATTTTACTAGGGAAATCGTTTTCACCTACTGTTGAAAATGTTTTCACAGCCTGATGAAGCATTGATGAGATTATTACTAGAATCTAATTATTGCTGGAGCTATTCTTGAAGTGAGTTTTCTTTCAAAATTTACTTATTTTGTAACTATAGTCATATTGCACTATAATAATATTCGAGGTTAGTAAACTGTTTATATTATATGTCCAGAGAAAGTGAAAATTTAAAGATATCAAGAATAAGTGTATTGACCTCTCTCCAAATTCCCTTGCACGCATGTATTTATTAATTTTATACATTTAAATGTCTTCAGTAATCAATGCTCTACGTTATCAATGCTTTAATGTTTTACTTTCTAGAACTACCAGTCCAGATTATTGGCGGCATGGAGTTTTTCATTAAAGCTATCACATTTCACTGAACATTTAAATGTCTCAAATTATCATTGCTCTACGTTATCAATGCTTTAATGTTGTACGTTCTAGAACTACCAGTCCAGATTATTGGTGGCAAGAAGTTTTTCATTAAAGCTATCACATTTCACTGAACATTTAAATGTGTCAAGTTATCATTGCTCTACGTTATCAATGCTTTAATGTTTTACTTTCTAGAACTACCAGTCCAGATTATTGGCGGCATGGAGTTTTTCATTAAAGCTATCACATTTCACTGAACATTTAAATGTCTCAAGTTATCATTGCTCTACGTTATCAATGCTTTAATGTTTTACTTTCTAAAACTATCAGTCCAGATTATTGGCAGCATGGAGTTTTTCATTAAAGCTATCACATTTCACTGAACATTTAAATGTCTCAAGTTATCATTGCACTACGTTATCAATGCTTTAATATTTTACTTTCTAGAATTACCAGTCCAGATTATTGGCGGCATGTAGTTTTTCATTAAAGCTATCACATTTCACTGAACATTTAAATGTCTCAAGTTATCATTGCTCTACGTTATCAATGCTTTAATGTTTTACTTTCTAGAACTACCAGTCCAGATTATTGGTGGCAAGGAGTTTTTCATTAAAGCCATCACATTTCACTGAACATTTAAATGTGTCAAGTTATCATTGCTCTACGTTATCAATGCTTTAATGTTTTACTTTCTAAAACTACCAGTCCAGATTATTGGCAGCATGGAGTTTTTCATTAAAGCTATCACATTTCACTGAACATTTAAATGTCTCAAGTTATCATTGCTCTACGTTATCAATGCTTTAATATTTTACTTTCTAGAATTACCAGTCCAGATTATTGGCGGCATGGAGTTTTTCATTAAAGCTATCACATTTCACTGAACATTTAAATGTCTCAAGTTATCATTGCTCTACGTTATCAATGCTTTAATGTTTTACTTTCTAGAACTACCAGTCCAGATTATTGGCGGCATGGAGTTTTTCATTAAAACTATCACATTCCATTGAAAATTTAAATGTCTTAAATTATCATTGCTCTACGTTATCAATGCTTTAATGTTTTACTTTCTAGAACTACCAGTCCAGATTATTGGCGGCATGGAGTTTTTCATTAAAGCTATCACATTCCACTGAACATTTAAATGTCTCAATTTATCATTGCTCTACGTTATCAATGCTTTAATGTTTTACGATCTAGAATTACCAGTCCAGATTATTGGCGGCAAGGAGTTTTTCATTAAAGCTATCACACTTCACTGAACATTTAAATGTCTCAAGATATCATTGCTCTACGTTATCAATGCTTTAATGTTTTACTTTCTAGAACTACCAGTCCAGATTATTGGCGGCATGGAGTTTTTCATTAAAGCTATCACAATCCACTGAACATTTAAATCTCTTAAGTTATCATTGTTCTATGTTATCAATGCTTTAATATTTTACTTTCTAGAACTACCAGTCCAGATTATTGGTGGCATGGAATTTTTCATTAAAACTATCACATTCCACTGAAAATTTAAATGTCTTAAATTATCATTGCTCTACGTTATCAATGCTTTAATGTTTTACTTTCTAGAACTACCAGTCCAGATTATTGGCGGCATGGAGTTTTTCATTAAAACTATCACATTCCACTGAAAATTTAAATGTCTTAAATTATCATTGCTCTACGTTATCAATGCTTTAATGTTTTACTTTCTAGAACTACAAGTCCAGATTATTGGCGGCATGGAGTTTTTCATTAAAGCTATCACATTTCACTAAACATTTAAATGTCTCAAGTTATCATTGCTCTACGTTATCAATGCTTTAATGTTTTACTTTCTAGAACTACTAGTCCAGATTATTGGCGGCATGGAGTTTTTCATTAAAGCTATCACATTTCACTGAACATTAAAATGTCTCAAGTTATCATTGCTCTACGTTATCAATGCTTTAATGTTTAACTTTCTAGAACTACCAGTCCAGATTATTGGCAGCATGGAGTTTTTCATTAAAGCTATCACATTTCACTGAACATTTAAATGTCTCAAGTTATCATTGCTCTACGTTATCAATGCTTTAATATTTTACTTTCTAGAATTACCAGTCCAGATTATTGGCGGCATGTAGTTTTTCATTAAAGCTATCACATTTCACTGAACATTTAAATGTCTCAAGTTATCATTGCTCTACGTTATCAATGCTTTAATGTTTTACTTTCTAGAACTACCAGTCCAGATTATTGGTGGCAAGGAGTTATTCATTAAAGCCATCACATTTCACTGAACATTTAAATGTGTCAAGTTATCATTGCTCTACGTTATCAATGCTTTAATGTTTTACTTTCTAAAACTACCAGTCCAGATTATTGGCGGCATGGAGTTTTTCATTAAAGCTATCACATTTCACTGAACATTTAAATGTCTCAAGTTATCATTGCTCTACGTTATCAATGCTTTAATATTTTACTTTCTAGAATTACCAGTCCAGATTATTGGCGGCATGGAGTTTTTCATTAAAGCTATCACATTTCACTGAACATTTAAATGTCTCAAGTTATCATTGCTCTACGTTATCAATGCTTTAATGTTTTACTTTCTAGAACTACCAGTCCAGATTATTGGCGGCATGGAGTTTTTCATTAAAACTATCACATTCCACTGAAAATTTAAATGTCTTAAATTATCATTGATCTACGTTATCAACGCTTTAATGTTTTACTTTCTAGAACTACCAGTCCAGATTATTGGCGGCATGGAGTTTTTCATTAAAGCTATCACATTCCACTGAACATTTAAATGTCTCAATTTATCATTGCTCTACGTTATCAATGCTTTAATGTTTTACGATCTAGAACTACCAGTCCAGATTATTGGCGGCATGGAGTTTTTCATTATAGCTATCACACTTCACTGAACATTTAAATGTCTCAAGTTATCATTGCTCTACGTTATCAATGCTTTAATGTTTTACTTTCTAGAACTACCAGTCCAGATTATTGGTGGCATGGAGTTTTTCATTAAAACTATCACATTCCACTGAAAATTTAAATGTCTTAAATTATCATTGCTCTACGTTATCAATGCTTTAATGTTTTACTTTCTAGAATTACCAGTCCAGATTATTGGCGGCATGGAGTTTTTCATTAAAGCTATCACATTTCACTGAACATTTAAATGTCTCAAGTTATCTTTGCTCGTCGTTATCAATGCTTTAATGTTTTACTTTCTAGAACTACCAGTCCAGATTATTGGCGGCATGGAGTTTTTCATTAAAACTATCACATTCCACTGAAAATTTAAATGTCTTAAATTATCATTGCTCTACGTTATCAATGCTTTAATGTTTTAATTTCTAGAACTACCAGTCCAGATTATTGGCGGCATGGAGTTTTTCATTAAAGCTATCACATTTCACTAAACATTTAAATGTCTCAAGTTATCATTGTTCTACGTTATCAATGCTTTAATGTTTTACTTTCTAGAACTACCAGTCCAGATTATTGGCGGCATGGAGTTTTTCATTAAAGCTATCACATTCCACTGAACATTTAAATGTCTCAAGTTATCATTGCTGTACCTTATCAATGCTTTAATGTTTTACTTTCTAGAACTACCAGTCCAGATTATTGGCGGCATGGAGTTTTTCATTAAAGCTATCACATTTCACTGAACATTTAAATGTCTCAAGTTATCATTGCTCTACGTTATCAATGCTTTAATGATTTACTTGTCTAGAACTACCAGTCCAGATTATTGGCGGCATGGAGTTTTTCATTAAAGCTATCACATTTCACTGAACATTTAAATGTCTCAAGTTATCATTGCTCTATGTTATCAATGCTTTAATGTTTTACTTTCTAGAACTACCAGTCCAGATTATTGGCGGCATGGAGTTTTTCATTAAAGCTATCACATTTCACTGAACATTTAAATGTCTCAAGTTATCATTGCTCTACGTTATCAATGCTTTAATGTTTTACTTTCTAGAACTACCAGTCCAGATTATTGGCGGCATGGAGTTTTTCATTAAAGCTATCACATTTCACTGAACATTTAAATGTCTCAAGTTATCATTGCTCTACGTTATCAATGCTTTAATATTTTACTTTCTAGAACTACCAGTCCAGATTATTGGCGGCATGGAGTTTTTCATTAAAGCTATCACATTTCACTCAACATTTAAATGTCTCAAGTTATCATTGCTCTACGTTATCAATGCTTTAATGTTTTACTTTCTAGAACTACCAGTCCAGATTATTGGTGGCATGGAGTTTTTCATTAAAACTATCACATTCCACTGAAAATTTAAATGTCTTAAATTATCATTGCTCTACGTTATCAATGCTTTAATATTTTACTTTCTAGAATTACCAGTCCAGATTATTGGCGGCATGGAGTTTTTCATTAAAGCTATCACATTTCACTGAACATTTAAATGTCTCAAGTTATCTTTGCTCGTCGTTATCAATGCTTTAATGTTTTACTTTCTAGAACTACCAGTCCAGATTATTGGCGGCATGGAGTTTTCATTAAAGCTATCACATTTCACTAAACATTTAAATGTCTCAAGTTATCATTGTTCTACGTTATCAATGCTTTAATGATTTACTTTCTAGAACTACCAGTCCAGATTATTGGCGGCATGGAGTTTTTCATTAAAGCTATCACATTCCACTGAACATTTAAATGTCTCAAGTTATCATTGCTGTACCTTATCAATGCTTTAATGTTTTACTTTCTAGAACTACCAGTCCAGATTATTGGCGGCATGGAGTTTCTCATTAAAGCTATCACATTTCACTGAACATTTAAATGTCTCAAGTTATCATTGCTCTACGTTATCAATGCTTTAATGATTTACTTGTCTAGAACTACCAGTCCAGATTATTGGCGGCATGGAGTTTTTCATTAAAGCTATCACATTTCACTGAACATTTAAATGTCTCAAGTTATCATTGCTCTATGTTATCAATGCTTTAATGTTTTACTTTCTAGAACTACCAGTCCAGATTATTGGCGGCATGGAGTTTTTCATTAAAGCTATCACATTTCACTGAACATTTAAATGTCTCAAGTTATCATTGCTCTACGTTATCAATGCTTTAATGTTTTACTTTCTAGAACTACCAGTCCAGATTATTGGCGGCATGGAGTTTTTCATTAAAGCTATCACATTTCACTGAACATTTAAATGTCTCAAGTTATCATTGCTCTACGTTATCAATGCTTTAATGTTTTACGATCTAGAACTACCAGTCCAGATTATTGGCGGCATGGAGTTTTTCATTATAGCTATCACACTTCACTGAACATTTAAATGTCTCAAGTTATCATTGCTCTACGTTATCAATGCTTTAATGTTTTACTCTCTAGAACTACCAGTCCAGATTATTGGTGGCATGGAGTTTTTCATTAAAACTATCACATTCCACTGAAAATTTAAATGTCTTAAATTATCATTGCTCTACGTTATCAATGCTTTAATGTTTTACTTTCTAGAATTACCAGTCCAGATTATTGGCGGCATGGAGTTTTTCATTAAAGCTATCACATTTCACTGAACATTTAAATGTCTCAAGTTATCTTTGCTCGTCGTTATCAATGCTTTAATGTTTTACTTTCTAGAATTACCAGTCCAGATTATTGGCGGCATGGAGTTTTTCATTAAAACTATCACATTCCACTGAAAATTTAAATGTCTTAAATTATCATTGCTCTACGTTATCACTGCTTTAAGGTTTTAATTTCTAGAACTACCAGTCCAGATTATTGGCGGCATGGAGTTTTTCATTAAAGCTATCACATTTCACTAAACATTTAAATGTCTCAAGTTATCATTGTTCTACGTTATCAATGCTTTAATGTTTTACTTTCTAGAACTACCAGTCCAGATTATTGGCGGCATGGAGTTTTTCATTAAAGCTATCACATTCCACTGAACATTTAAATGTCTCAAGTTATCATTGCTGTACCTTATCAATGCTTTAATGTTTTACTTTCTAGAACTACCAGTCCAGATTATTGGCGGCATGGAGTTTTTCATTAAAGCTATCACATTTCACTGAACATTTAAATGTCTCAAGTTATCATTGCTCTACGTTATCAATGCTTTAATGATTTACTTGTCTAGAACTACCAGTCCAGATTATTGGCGGCATGGAGTTTTTCATTAAAGCTATCACATTTCACTGAACATTTAAATGTCTCAAGTTATCATTGCTCTATGTTATCAATGCTTTAATGTTTTACTTTCTAGAACTACCAGTCCAGATTATTGGCGGCATGGAGTTTTTCATTAAAGCTATCACATTTCACTGAACATTTAAATGTCTCAAGTTATCATTGCTCTACGTTATCAATGCTTTAATGTTTTACTTTCTAGAACTACCAGTCCAGATTATTGGCGGCATGGAGTTTTTCATTAAAGCTATCACATTTCACTGAACATTTAAATGTCTCGAGTTATCATTGCTCTACGTTATCAATGCTTTAATATTTTACTTTCTAGAACTACCAGTCCAGATTATTGGCGGCATGGAGTTTTTCATTAAAGCTATCACATTTCACTCAACATTTAAATGTCTCAAGTTATCATTGCTCTACGTTATTAATGCTTTAATGTTTTACTTTCTAGAGTTACCAGTCCAGATTATTGGCGGCATGGAGTTTTTCATTAAAGCTATCACATTTCACTGAACATTTAAATGTCTCAAGTTATCATTGCTCTACGTTATCAATGCTTTAATGTTTTACTCTCTAGAACTACCAGTCCAGATTATTGGTGGCATGGAGTTTTTCATTAAAACTATCACATTCCACTGAAAATTTAAATGTCTTAAATTATCATTGCTCTACGTTATCAATGCTTTAATGTTTTACTTTCTAGAATTACCAGTCCAGATTATTGGCGGCATGGAGTTTTTCATTAAAGCTATCACATTTCACTGAACATTTAAATGTCTCAAGTTATCTTTGCTCGTCGTTATCAATGCTTTAATGTTTTACTTTCTAGAATTACCAGTCCAGATTATTGGCGGCATGGAGTTTTTCATTAAAACTATCACATTCCACTGAAAATTTAAATGTCTTAAATTATCATTGCTCTACGTTATCAATGCTTTAAGGTTTTAATTTCTAGAACTACCAGTCCAGATTATTGGCGGCATGGAGTTTTTCATTAAAGCTATCACATTTCACTAAACATTTAAATGTCTCAAGTTATCATTGTTCTACGTTATCAATGCTTTAATGTTTTACTTTCTAGAACTACCAGTCCAGATTATTGGCGGCATGGAGTTTTTCATTAAAGCTATCACATTCCACTGAACATTTAAATGTCTCAAGTTATCATTGCTGTACCTTATCAATGCTTTAATGTTTTACTTTCTAGAACTACCAGTCCAGATTATTGGCGGCATGGAGTTTTTCATTAAAGCTATCACATTTCACTGAACATTTAAATGTCTCAAGTTATCATTGCTCTACGTTATCAATGCTTTAATGATTTACTTGTCTAGAACTACCAGTCCAGATTATTGGCGGCATGGAGTTTTTCATTAAAGCTATCACATTTCACTGAACATTTAAATGTCTCAAGTTATCATTGCTCTATGTTATCAATGCTTTAATGTTTTACTTTCTAGAACTACCAGTCCAGATTATTGGCGGCATGGAGTTTTTCATTAAAGCTATCACATTTCACTGAACATTTAAATGTCTCAAGTTATCATTGCTCTACGTTATCAATGCTTTAATGTTTTACTTTCTAGAACTACCAGTCCAGATTATTGGCGGCATGGAGTTTTTCATTAAAGCTATCACATTTCACTGAACATTTAAATGTCTCGAGTTATCATTGCTCTACGTTATCAATGCTTTAATATTTTACTTTCTAGAACTACCAGTCCAGATTATTGGCGGCATGGAGTTTTTCATTAAAGCTATCACATTTCACTCAACATTTAAATGTCTCAAGTTATCATTGCTCTACGTTATTAATGCTTTAATGTTTTACTTTCTAGAGTTACCAGTCCAGATTATTGGCGGCATGGAGTTTTTCATTAAAGCTATCACATTTCACTGAACATTTAAATGTCTCAAGTTATCATTGCTCTACGTTATCAATGCTTTAATGTTTTACTTTCTAGAACTACCAGTCCAGATTATTGGCGGCATGGAGTTTTTCATTATAGCTATCACATTTCACTGAACATTTAAATGTCTCAAGTTATCATTGCTCTACGTTATTAATGCTTTAATGTTTTACTTTCTAGAGTTACCAGTCCAGATTATTGGCAGCATGGAGTTTTTCATTAAAGCTATCACATTCCACTGAACATTTAAATACAGAGACAACAAATCTTATATTATTAATTACCATAACCTTACTCACAAGTATTAGCTCTAATGGTTTTAAAAGTAAAATACACCTTAAAGGCTAACTGGAGACAAAATTATTTATAACCTATTTTCCTATATTTTCATGAAATAATAATATCTATTAAACAATTTATTAATCCACATATTATTAAAAAAAACATGGACACAAAATACAAAAACACTTGCGTTACATCAGACAATAAATCCAGACATCACTTAACTACAATGTGAACAACATTAAATAATAATTACTACATCAAAATAACTTGTGTTTATATCTCTTATTTTGTGGTTTATATTGATCTTTATCAATCAAAGTAGTTATTGCGTCAAAATTGTAAAAATATGACTTTTGTTAAAGATAGTTTTCGTATTTATTTTGAAATATTTCAAAATCTATTATTTGTATAAATAAAAATTCAAATGTTTGTTTGCAGAGAGCCTAAAATTTCAGAAATTTTCTTCCCGATTGCACTGGAATGTTGACAAAATGTTAGAACTACAATCATACTATTTTTCTATTCCATATCTTTTAGATGTCAAAATAGGTCACCTAAAAACACATTTGTTAGACGTAAAACAAACAACCACAATACTAAACTTACGAACTATTTTCTATTTATTTCAGTATATACAAATTAAAATGTAAATATTGTTTTATTTAACTTTACAAACATACGAAAATACTATAACGATTGGTTTGAAATGTTGACAGAATTTCGTAATCTAATAGGAGAATGTTTTTATACACGTGTATTATGTACATGTCGCACAAATGTCTGAAAATATACGTAAAAGCAACAAAGGCTGTGGTAAATAATTTACAATTCCATTTCAATGTTTTGTTAAAATGTATTTCCATTGATGTCTGTTTATTTTGATTGTGACTTTATTATTTTATGTCAATTTCCGTCAAAAACGAGCTGTCTCTGTTACCGTAGCGTTTATTTTATGAGTATATTTTATTATTTTCAATTTTTAGTTAATTTTTTAAAATTTTTTTGAATTTTCAATATATTTGCAGAGCAATTAATACTTGATATTGATTTTATTTGGAATTAGTTTCGTTACTATTTTTTTTTCTATTTTGATTACTTTTTCGCATTTTATTATTATTTTTTTTTGTGAGCAACATTATTGTGTCTTGCATATTCAGATGTTAGTATAACTGATTATTCACTTATATATATATATATATATATATATATATATATATATATATATATATATATATATAAATATAAAATACGTTTTCTTGTTTAATAATTTAAAACAACATAGGTTATTCAAATACAAGAATATTTATTAATTTATATCCAAAGCTTTTTGTTGGTAAACAGTGAAAGCTTTGGATATAAATGAATAAATATTCTTGTATTTGAATAACCTATGTTGTTTTAAATTACTAAACAAGAAAACATATTATATATATATATATATATATATATATATATATATATATAACAGTAATGCATATAACTGTTATTTGGATAGTATTTATTTTAAACTTCTCTCTACTGCACGCATTTTGAAAAGGTTTTTCATCTTCTCGATTTTGCAGTTAAAAATTAAAATACTCGCAACTCTTTCTACAGAAAAGGATAAATACAATTACGTCCAGTACATCTATTACACATATTTTTAATGAACCCGATAGAAACTTTTCTTGTCTTCTTCATTTAATGCTCCCTTTAATTTCCTTGCCGTCACTTTCTTAAACAACACTAGATCATATGTGGTTTGAATATTAAACATTAACGTTCTTTGTGTTATATAATTCTTCAAGATGCAGCCACTTTCTCGCCACTTCGGCGGACGGTATCACAGTGTCACACTCTATCCAAAAACAACTTTGAGATTACGTAGCAGTATATATTTGGAACGTATATTTTGCCAATTTTATATCTTCATGTTATACATATGTTCATCACGTTTAAAAGAAAAAGAAAATTATTTGCGAATAGCTTGTTACAGAAAAGAAATGAATGGAATTTAAGGCAAAATTATATTTGGTAAACTGCTTTAATTTATTTTTAACAAAACACAACTAACGAAAGATGTAAAACACTTTAGAAATATCTAATAAGGTAATCAAACTTAGCCAGATATACAGCATCGAAGGTTCATTAGGAATAATTACTTTCCCCGAGATGGCTAGTAGGTAGATTTAGGTAATTTTTTTTAGTTGTTACTTATTATTTTCGTTTAATAACCTTAAGTAGCATATATTTAGAGGTTACAGATATAGCATTCAGAATGGAATGATTTTAATACAAAAAGTAGAGAACATAAAATATCGACAAAAATTTGTTAATTAACGAATAATAATTATTAATAATACTCCAGGCAAATAGCAATCCTTGAGAAGATGAGAGCTATTGGGTAACTACCAGCTTCAACTCTTGATTAAGCAACTGCTAAGAATGGGCTTTCTGATGCCTTCTAACAATTTCTTTAAAACAGACAGAATTTTATGAAGAGACATTAAATATTTTGGAGCCATAAATATACTTCAATTTCGTAGTACATGTAGTTTTCTACAAATAGATTTCATTTCAAATATATATTTTTTAATATATAGTTCAAAATTGTACATTTCATTTGAATTTAAAATCCATCAAATATGAAACAAGTATTATATTTTTGATATTTATATGTGTATACTGATAGGAGAGAGCTTAAGTAAATTCTGACTCATGTAGATTTAATTAAATAGGATAATAAACAGGAATTACAGTTTTAGTATTGTACAGTTAGCATTTAAATAACCAGTACTATATTTATAACTACTAAACGTTAGAAGCTCTTCATTAGAGTATAAAATATCAAGTACCTTCATTATTTAATGTTCATATATAAGTGTTAATTAAATAAAAATAGCTAGTTAAATAAAAAATAAGTTAAATCAAAATACTTAAATGATAATATATATGACCTCACTCCTGATAAGTTACAGATTTTATGAGTCCAGTTCATGATACACTTATAGGCTACTATAATTAACTTCAAGTGGTTTCTAAACCTCTTTTTATGGTGGGGAATTACAATTGTTTAGTAGAATTTCACAAATAAAATCATAAGAATCTCATTAATTAGGGAAGATTAATAATAATGTAAGAGTTAACATCTGTTGTACACTTTCCCCGTTATGAAAGCCGGCTTATGCACACAACAATTGTAAACACAAAAATAGGTTATGCGAGTATCAATACCTACCACAAATGATTTAATAAATATGATTTCTTGTGTAACAGGTGTATATTTTTTTTCAATAGCCTATATTTATTACATTTGTCTATTAGGCCTAACTATTACAATTGGAAAGTAAAATGTTAAAATGTAATCAAGTGATACATTTTTATATTTAAATTCAATGTACATGTAAAATAATATTTAATGATTTATTACCATGCTACAAGGGTATGTTAAGTGTTATATTGTGTAATTTAACACTTTTATTATAGGACATTAGTTTTTAATATACATCTAAAAAGCAATACAGCCTAAAGGTTTGTATAACGTTAAGTACAGGGTTAGCAGAGTAGATTATTTAAGTAATATGACCAACAATTATTAAAATACAGTTCCTAAATGGAAACATCTTTGTTTCAGAGCTACGAGTAATTTTAATAAATAATAAATTTAGAATAATAAAATTATTATATTTTATTTAAAATCAAAGTCTTTTAGTAACAATATGATCACCATAACGGTGAAAGTCAAAACAGTTCACTTCAAGTCTCACTACACATTAGTTTATTAGAACAAACAGGCTAGTTTCGATGATGATATCGCCTTCATTAATGCTATGAGTAGTAGTCGAAACTAGTCTGTTTGTTTTAATAAACTAGTTTGTTTCTTTTATTGAAATAATGTGTATTGAAGTTTAGAGTAAACTGTTTCAATTTTTACCGTTATGAATTGTTATCCCTAGCTAATCTGTAAATCATTTATTATGATGGCCACAAATCATCTAACTAGTAATTTCTAAACGCTTCTCTTACTAACCATAAGAGCTCTTCTATATGGTAACCAAACATTCTTATACTTCAACCGCCTTCGCTTACACACATACGCTCGCACGAGCTTACGTCCCCATGTTCCTCTTAAACATTTGATATTTATGAAAAATATTTTAACTTTTCGTCAGGTTTCGACTTTGGTAAAACAAAATACTCAAAGCAAATCGTGGAAGGTAGACCATTAAGGCACGCATTTGTTATTTTCCACATTCAGGAGCCTTACGAACTTTGCAAGACACGTTTTGGTTTCTTTCACTGTTTAATGTTTATATTCTTTTTATTAGAAAACTTTTCAGTACTTTTATACATATCTCACAAATTTGCGATGAAACAGTATCTATAGTTTGATTTAAAACAGAATAGGATTCTGCGTAGGTGAAATCGACCAGAGGGAGTGAGGATTACAGCCGTCTGAGCTAATAGGAAATTCACATCTTGCTGCGTGGGTAAGCCTTGTTGCCAATTAGACGTTTAACATCCGTTAGTCGCTCAGTGTAATCGTAACTATGGTGGAGTAATTTAGTGGTGTAGCTTGCTTCGTTCTGCAATTTCAATCGCTAGCAGTGGCGGGTTGACTGCCAATGCGTTCGAACATACAACATCGCATCCCTACCCTGCCACAGACCTATTCCTATTTGACTTTAAATCAAAGTATAATAATCCTACATTGTCAATATTAAGTAATAAAATTCCCCTGTTATTATTCACGATATAAACTAATACATTCCTAAAAACATCACTGAAAGGAAAATGTTAAAATGTACTTTTTTCATATTTAGAAAGATGTTACGTCGTACTGAATAACCCCTTTTACTTCTTACTGTGGCGTCTATCCGTGTGATTTATTATTGATGTCACATTGAGTTACTGGCGGAGTTCATCTTCAACTCAGAAGTCGATTGCCATGAGTCACTCAACAAAATTGTGATATTTACGATTACATAACGTACAATCCGCAACCTTGCTAAAAGTAATATAAGAGTTTAAACATAATGAAGGAAGCTTATCACTAATGTAGCCACTTTAAAAGGTTCTTTATTTCCGAGTCTGTTATGGTTTTAGAATGTTTGCCTTTAAATGCAATTAGGATGAAGTAAAATACTTTATATATTCAGTAATATTGTTCAACATGAGAATATTTTAAATACTTGTTTAACCATAAAATATGTAAAACTTGCAAATGTGTGACATTTAGAGAAATGTTAACAAAACGGATTAGTTGAAAAAAACTAATTTATGTTAGATTTAGAAAATGTATGAAACATTACAAGGATTAAATGGAAATTAGTTGAACAGCTAGAGTGATAAAATTTGTTAACAAAATTAAAAAGATCTTTCACTACACGTAGACAGTTAAATCGTTGGTGGAACGAAGGTGGAAACATCTCGAAAATTTAGGTGACTATGACTCGAAAGAGAAAGTTTGGTGTAAGGAACACTAAGAAAACACTGTAATACGAGATTCAGAATGGTATAACATAATTAAAAGTCACCAAAAATAAAAGAAAAATGCAATAAAATGTATTCCATACTATGTATAGGCTAGTATTCTTTGGTAACTCACGTATAGGGCCTACATGGTATTCCAACAAAATTGTAAAACAATGATGGTATGAACAATTTGTAAATTTGAAAATCAAAGTCATGCAAAAATGTATTTAGAAAAATTAAATGTTTTTGTGTTAATACATATTACAACTGGAATAACTGGAAAAACTTCTAAAATAGAAACAATTTATAAACTATTTTTATTTTAAAACATCATTTCAAGTGGTGTTTAGTGAGTGAATAGACTCTTTTTTTTGTGGAACTACATCGACAAGTCAATTTTATACTGTTTTATGTCAATTGTGGGATTTAATCATTTGTTTAATATTATTTCACTGTTCATAACCAAATTATTAACTGAATAAGAAGACGCCGCAAACTGTTTAATATTTTTGGAACCCTATTACTTTATTTTCTACAGAAAAAAATATTTTTTCCTTTACTCGTAAAAAGTTTTTAGCCTCTTAAACCAATTGGAGAAACCTGCGTAAACTACTTAGGAAAACGCGTAAGGAAATTGAGTTTATTTTATTTTGTATGTTTGTTTAAGTTGTAAGTTAGTTCACCGACCCGTGTCTGAGGAAATTGTGGTGGGAGGTGAGGGTTGAAACCCCAAGGGAGTGTGACCCTCCCCCATGTGTAACAGTCAAACAACACCACATCCGTATGTTATAGGTCACTCTCACTGCTCCGACATAAATTACATTTTCGTATTTCGTTTTAGTTACAGAAACTTGGACATTAAATGTGGTCGTTATATATATCTTAGTTCTAGTCCATAAACAGTCGTATATATTATTAGTTAATATAAATATAGTCGCACTAGTATTGATAATTATTTATTGATTGTTAAACACAGGTATTTGGTTACCTGGTCAACATTTTGTTTAACTTTAACGAAATAAACAGCATTGATGAGACATATTAACGGTAACTGGGGTGAAATTCAATATTAAATACAGTTCAGTAAATTTAACAATTTCGTCTACTATAAAATGTTTAAAAAAAACAAAAGTTTATAATAGCTCCATTTCTCATAAAAATGTTTATAAATGATTCAAACCATTTACAAGAGGGTAAAAACTTATGAAAACCCATCAATTAGTTTTCTGTCGATAAGTTTAAGAGGATTCAAGTTCTAACACAAAAGTTGTGATGCCTGAATTTAATCTAATTATATTTTAAGGGCGGACTCTATGTATCGTTAAACTAGCCACGTAGTAATCCTAACCGCTAAAATATTTTATTTGAGTTTTGTAAAAATATATTTATTATGTAATATTTTTATAGTATCCTATATGTAACGCCGTCTAAAGTACTTAAAAAGATAAAGTTTTGTCAACCTTTTTCCGCCGAAAAAATATGAATAGGTAAATCTTTTTCCTATCTATTCTTAAATACTCTTGACCTATTTAGTAAGGACGAAGTCGTCTATTCATATTTTAAGATCGGATCAGGGAATATCTCCAAGTATTCACTGAAGCGACAGTTGACAAATGCTGTAACGAATGCAGTACAGATAACTAAGGATTTAGACGAACACAAATATGTATCACGTTGTACTGGCTCTAAGACGATGAGAAAATCGTGAGAACAACAGATTTATTTTAATTCTGTTTTTTAAAATTTTAAACAGTTCTAAATAAAAAATTAATCAACACATCCAATTCCACAATACAAGATATAAATGATAACTAAATTAACAAAGCTATACAATTAATAACCGATTAGAAAGTTACAAGGAACAAACCCTTATTTACATTTCTAGAATCATGTCATCATCAGAGGGTTTAACTACATAGAAGTTACAAAATTAACCTACTACCCATCTGACAAGACTCACGACTAAATCCACACTACAAGATACAACTAATTACTAAATTGACAAATTTATACAATAAATAACCAGTTAGAAAGTTACAAAGAATAAACCCTTTTTTATGTTTTGAAGATCAACGCATCATCAGTGGGTTTAAATACATAGAAGTTACAAAATTAACCTACTACCCATCTGACAAGACTCACGACTAAATCCACACTACAAGATACAACTAATTACTAAATTGACAAATTTATACAATAAATAACCAGTTAGAAAGTTACAAAGAATAAACCCTTTTTTATGTTTTGAAGATCAACGCATCATCAGTGGGTTTAAATACATAGAAGTTACAAAATTAACCTACTACCCATCTGACAAGACTCATGACTAAATCCACACTACAAGATACAACTAATTACTAAATTGACAAATTTATACAATAAATAACCAGTTAGAAAGTTACAAAGAATAAACCCTTTTTTATGTTTTGAAGATCAACGCATCATCAGAGGGTTTAAATACATAGAAGTTACAAAATTAACCTACTACCCATATGACAAGACTCACGACTAAATCCACACTACAAGATACAACTAATTACTAAATTGACAAATTTATACAATAAATAACCAGTTAGAAAGTTACAAAGAATAAACCCTTTTTTATGTTTTGAAGATCAACGCATCATCAGAGGGTTTAAATACATAGAAGTTACAAAATTAACCTACTACCCATCTGACAAGACTCACGACTAAATCCACACTACAAGATACAACTAATTACTAAATTGACAAATTTATACAATAAATAACCAGTTAGAAAGTTACAAAGAATAAACCCTTTTTTATGTTTTGAAGATCAACGCATCATCAGAAGTTATAACTACACAGAAGTTACAAAAGAAAGGACCTACCACGTGACAAGATCATATCTAACTGTTACTTGAGTCTTACAGTTAATTTTGTTTTACACTAATATATTACGTTTACCCTTTATATCGACTTGATCTTCGATAATAGTAGATCTACCGATTATATTATATATTTAAAACTGCTCAAAAACATTCATTTTAATCAATTATTAAATAAATATTATTTCCTAATTAGAGTTGACTTGTTCGTAAAAAAATAAAACCTACAACACAGACTACATTTTATGAGCCTTATAAAACAAATAAAAAAATCAAAAAAGTATTTATATAGGTAAATTACAATTACGTAATTACAATAATTTTGTCACAAGAGATGTTGATACTTCAATCGATGTAACGTTAAACGCTGGATCTGAAAATGTAGTCAGAAAATATGGATCACCTAAACCTACACATTTTGTGTTAAATCCATATTTTTAAATTTGGTCACACTTAATAGGCGAACTTATTAATCCAGCGTAGTAACACAAAATTCCTTCTGATTTAAATTAAAAGAACTGTATTTAATACTATATTACGTTAATCCGACAATAAAAATTAACTATAACAATTAAAATTCAAACAAACTAGAAACCTTAAAATATGAATTACGTATTCATAATGAATAAAAAATTCTATGAATACAATAATATGTTACTGGAATGAAGGAATCATAATAGGGGAATGAGAGACTACTTTTTGAACAGACTCAGTACAATAAATATGTTTGGACTTGACTCATTCTAAATGAGGCGACTTAACTTATTCCTCGTCTACTTGCTTACACCATAATTTGTTTCCTATGTGAGAGGAATAGCAGGGATCAAAGCAACCACTATACAAGAAAAGCCTTGTCGAAATTGAATAATATATTCCATGAAACAACCCTCCAATTTTCAACTCAGAAAACGTCCACCTACCTCCATTGCACATTAAATTATAACTATTATAACTATTTATGTAAACCTTCTCAAAACCAATGCACCCCAACTAATGCTTTATTCACTTAAAGTTAATATTTAAAAGTAACTCTAATGAAAATAAATTAATGTTTCGTTTCCAATGAAAATGTTGGTGTAGTTAGAAACGAGCGCAGTGGCGTATTTCATCAAGGGACTTCGATGTATAAAAGATCTTCCATGGAAAATGCAATCCTAATGCTCTTCCCGATCACTATTGAACAATCACGAGAGACATTCCGAAAGTTATCAACTGATTCTCCGTTTTAGGCATGACAGGTCTGGCAATAATGCATGAAAAAACAAGGTATATCTTTAATTTTACAAGCAGTATGAAAACTTTGTGTGACAGAAAAAGACTAAGGCTATATTTAAAATCAGAGTAAAAATATCTTTAGAATTGCAGATTTCAGTTTGTCTAACAAAACCTTTTTTTGTTTTGTTACAAATAACTGTTATCAGTAAATATTACAAATAAAGATATACTGAAAAAAGAGTTACTATAAATATTATGTCTTTTCATTAAGTCTAAAAGTAGTTAATTATATGCAAAAATAAACAAAAATATAATTAACTTTCAGAAACGTTTCATCTGTAGTTTCATTGCATTTATAATAAAATTTTCCAAGCTTAGAAACAGGAATTTAATAACTCTGAAAGTAAGGTTGTCTAGCTAAATTTTCATCATAACTCATTCAAAGTCGGAATTACAGTTTTAATTAATGTAAGTTGTGTATAACTTGTTCAGTATACAACGAAATTTTGTATTAAACTATTAGTTAACATGTAGGATTTTTTTACTTTTAGAAATTTAATGGTGCTAGTAAAAATTTATTTTGTTATACTACATCTTGGGTCATGATCAATATTTTTACTATTCCGATAAAATTTTCTGTAAATTTTCTAAAACTTCGAATACTTTGCTTATAATGTGTTTGTTCTCACATTTAGTGTTTTTTTATAATATTTGTGTCACAGGTGTAATATTTATTATTAGTTCATTTAACTTCAGCGATGAGTTTATATACTAACTTATAATTAGAGTTGCATTCTTAGGGATAATACTGTTGGTTAAAGTTTAAGAAGTGATTTTTACCAAATTAAATGTTTGAAACAGTTGAAAGACCTGAACTTAAGTAAATCTAACCTTTATTGAGTAGATGTGCAATAGTTATACTTAAAATAATATCCTGAGAAAAGCAAACAATTTTAGCTAAACAAGTTGAGCCAAAAAAATAATAAATGTTTGTGAGATCTTTTTTAATTTACGTTTGTTATTTACATTAAAGGTAAATCCTTCAGAGAATGTCCTTCAGAACATGACACGTCAACTTAAACTAGGTAATACTGATTTAAATTCATTGTCACTCGAGTGAGGGAACCTTAATTTATTCCCGGAAATAATATTACAAAACTTTGTTTAGAAGCTATTAAATGAAAACAAATATGTAAAAGTGCTGGAATATTTAAAAGTAAGCCTTAGATAAAGATCCTTTGTGATCTATAAACAACAAAGCCAAGTACTTAAGGATGAAAGAATAAGTTCACGCTTCGGTGGCCACTGTGGCAGCGCCTCCGGTAAAATCATTCTTTGTAAAAGCTTCTTTTGACTTAAAGACCAAAAAGCCTTTACTAGAATAGTATCCTTATATAGGATTTACACGATTAAATATTTGCAAGAAAGAAGGCAGTAGAGCGTTAAAAACACTTCATGTGCAAATATTATTAGTAATACCGACATTACAATTAAACTTACGTAATTTATGAATAATAATGAATATACTATATTTTTTTGACAAAAAACACAAAGAGATATGATTTACTTAAATCTTCTCCAAATAAAAAAGACAAGCTTACGTTGTAGCTTTTGATTGGACTAATATAGACCCAACACCACAATAACCTACCAGAGCATCATAGTAACTTATAGTTATATAATGTTAAAACTATAAACTGTCAACTCCAAAACATTTCGAAACCAATATCCATACGTGCTTACAAATAAATGTCATAATAGAAAATGAACTCAATAGAGAGCTCATGGCTACCTTAATCACACTCTTTATCGAGGCATAAATAATTACATTTATTTTTCCTATTGATACATTATTACATTTATTAATAATATTATTACTATATTAATAATAGTTTATTATTATTATTATTATTAATACTATTATTATTATTATTATTAATATTATTATTACTAATATTATTATGATTAATATTATTACTATTAGATTGTCCTGATAAACAAAGTCAAGGGGATTCTACGTCATCATACAGACCGCTTTGCATGTTGGATGAGGCTGGGAAATTGCTTGAAAAACTGATTAGGCCACGGCTGGTGTCAGCCTTCCGTGATCCATGAGATCATTCTGAGAGACATTTTGTCTCTTAGGAAAGCCAAGTCAACTATTGATGCTGTTAAGACCGTTGTTGATGCTGCCAAAATAGTCGAGGTAGGTAATCTCTTTCATGACCTGTGTGCCTTCTGGTTATCCTAGGTGTACGCAATGATTGCAACACAGCGAGATGAAAAAAATACTGAATGCCCTGAAGAAGTCATTCAATCTGCCCGAGTATCTCCTTCGGATAGTACCGCACTACCTTAATAACCGGTACCTGATATACGAGACTTCAGATGGATCTGGAAGGAAGAAAGTAACGGCAGGAGCGGCTTAAGGTTCTATTCTCAGGTAGGATCTCTGGAATGTATTTCAGTATTTTGCGTATAACAATGCCAGAGGGAACGTTCTTGGTGGGATACGCAGAAGACATTCCTGCGATCATTACAGAAACCAAACGTTCCCCTTTTGCGACTGGCCCAAGTAATGTGTCGTTTTGACAGTTTGATGTTGGAGCATGGCTCTGGATAAGACTGAGATAGTTTTTATTTCCATAAAAATATACCCTCCTGAAAGGCTTGTAAGTGCCTAGACATGCTGAAATGTGCCATTAAGTACTTTGAGGAAATTGACTTTTCAACATTATGTTAGATGGGGAGCTGAGAAGGCGATCAGAGCCACAACAGCTACGAGCAGGCTCCTAGCTGACATTAGAGGCCCTACTTAGTGTAGACGCCGTATTCCGATATTCGAGTCGCAGTCGATAATTCTGTCGGGAGCGGAAATCTAGGCAGACTCACACAGAACCGAGACCCATAGAAGGTGGATGGCTTGGTCTAGGGAACGGGGGAACTAATTACCATTAGTTCCCCCGTTCCCTAGACCAAGCGTGTTAATATCTAAAGGTTTCTACATCGGTGACCCTATTAGTGGCAGGAATAATTTCTATTGATCTGCTGGCACTAGAGAAGAAGACCATTGCAAAGCGGCGAAATAGATAGATAGAGGTGGCGGCATACATCGAGAAAATACTACGAACTAAAATGAAACAGGAGGATGGTCGCGGTCAAACCATGTGATCAGACCAAATAAGAACAACAAAGAGGAAGGGTTTAGTGGGTATTCGCCGGGAGTCCCACACACCAGGTTTGCCAGGGCAGACTTGATGGTGCCTAAATGCATTCCAACCTCCACAGAAACAAAATATCATTAATATTATTATTAGAAGTATTAGCATTTATATTGTTATCATTATTGTTACTATTTTTATTATTATTATTATTATTGTTGTTGTTGTTAATATTATTATTACTATTAATATTTATATTATTAATATTGTGCATTTGCAGTTTTTTTATTACAGGTAGCTTTATTATTGTTATTTTTTGACGTGATCCTCTATTTATTGGTTGAGGTCACAGCTGGTTCGAGCAGGTTTGGTACTGCTCTATATACAAAATTGTATGTTACTTTAGTCTGTTGATTTCTTTTTAGATTTCCTACCTTATAATGGTTTTTCATAGCATATATTATTATCTATCCTTATGTATATTATTAATAATAGTTACGATTTAAATAATATTCTCTTATAGACGTATTGAGTGTTTTGTCAATTTTATTAATTAAAATGACAATATTATTTATTATTATGCGTAAGCATAAGTAATTTTAAACACAAAATTATTTCTTAAATATAAGTAGGAAATACAGGCTTATTACTTTTCAGTTGTTTTAAATTTAGAAAGGAACATGTTTGCCTTAAAAGTTTAAATATTACACATATAAAACCTAGTAACTTATACTATCTTAATAAAAAGGAGCAAGGTTTTAAATTTTACTGTCAAAAAGATAAACTGGCTTAATGCAGTTCATTGGAATCGTAAGTTATTGTAATTATTATTTATTTGTGACAAAATTTATTTACGCACAAACAATGTGGCGCTTTTTTGTCGACAGAAGGGAAACATGAAATAGCATTTATTAAAGCAGTCCTTCTAAGTTAACCTAATTAATAAATAAATCTTAGGTCAATGAAAGGCAAAATTAGTACAAGACGATAACTAGTCTCAAGCAATTTTGTGTTTCAGCAAAAGTTACTTTTTAACTAGTCATAAGCAATTTAGAATAGTTTTAAAGATTCAGTGTTAGCTTTTATTGAAATGTGTTATAGAAATGTAGATAGTTAGAAATAGATACGCATAGGTAGCATTCTTAAGTCATCACATTAAGTTACATTGACTTGAAAATAAGATTGATGTAAGCGTGTATCCTACACCAAAAAAATTGCATAAAAAAATGTATAAATCATAAAAACCATTGATTGCAATAGTTTGAAATAAATTTAGAGATATTTACAGATATATATCTGAGACAGGAGAAGGTTTCGTTTTTTTTTTTTTAATTTCGAACACATTGTTACTTACAACAATATAACTCTAATAGTTCAAATTCGATGCGTAACTTTTCGTTGTGTTAATACGCGTACACTAGGTACATTTTACAATTTGTTTAGTTAAATAATTTTAGACATAATATATTTTACAAATATGTATAACTTCTTAGTAATATTTAAGAAAAATATAATCGTTTTAATAGCAACTGTACAAGAATAACGTATCGTTTTGATCATAACGGCACAAGAATAACGTATCGTTTTGATAGTAACGATACAAGAATAACGTATCGTTTGGATCGTAAAGGCACAAGAATAACGTATCGTTTTGATAGTAACGGTACAAAAATAACGTATCGTTTGAATCGTAACGGCACAAGAATAACATATCGTTTTAATAGTAACGGTACAAGAATAACGTATCGTTTGGATCGTAACGGCACAAGAATAACGTATCGTTTTGATAATAACGGTACAAGAATAACGTATCGTTTGGATCGTAACGGCACAAGAATAACGTATCGTTTTGATAGTAACGGTACAAGAATAACGTATCGTTTGGATCGTAACGGCACAAGAATAACATATCGTTTTAATAGTAACGGTACAAGAATAACGTATCGTTTGGATCGTAACGGCACAAGAATAACGTATCGTTTTGATAGTAACGGTACAAGAATAACGTATCGTTTGTATCGTAACGGCACAAGAATAACATATCGTTTTAATAGTAACGGTACAAGAATAACGTATCGTTTGGATCGTAACGGTACAAGAATAACGTATCGGTTTAATAGTAACGGTACAAGAATAACGTATCGTTTGGATCGTAACGGCACAAGAATAACATATCGTTTTAATAGTAACGGTACAAGAATAACGTATCGTTTAGATCGTAACGGCACGAGAATAACGTATCGTTTTAATAGTAACGGTACAAGAATAACGTATCGTTTTAATAGTAACGGTACAAGAATAACGTATCGTTTTGATAGTAACGGTACAGAAATAACTTATCGTTTTGATAGTAAATAACGGAACCGAACGTTAATTGAGTTGAGGTAAAATGAAATAATATCTAGATAAAAGTTAAATACTATGTAGTAGTATGGCTATTCCAGCTCGGTATTTTTATGTTGGAAACTTCAACAGTAAACAATTTTCTTCCCAACCACGACATATAACTGAATAGGAAAAGTAACCCCTTTAATAATTAACCTTTTGATCTCAACAAAGAAAATAAACAAAGCGTGCGACTTTTCAGATTAAAACGCAAATAGTTCTTTTTGGCTGGTTTCCAAGAAAGTGTGAGCGAAGTTTTATCCTATAGTGTGATCGAGTTTCAGTTATAACGTTTCCCATAAAATATACAATAATTTGATTGGTAAGTTACGCTGCAATTATTATTTGAGGTATCTCATATTTATGAACTGTGAATCATATAGATTAATTATTAGTAAATAATAAACCATTTGTATATATTTACTATTTACTACAGTATATTTACCATTAATATTATACATATACATTTAAATATACCTATCTTATTAGGTTTAATTAATATTTTTGGTTTCTAAAACTTCACTCCTATTCTTATATGAAAAATCTATATAAAATTTAAAGTAAATGAACGGGAAATTGTTCCTCCAATATTTGTCCACCACATTTACAGAACCATCTGCTCATCTGATTTTATGGAAGATTCACCATGCATACATTTAACTCAATATAAGAGCCGGTAAACTCTATTTCATTAAAATCCCTGCTCCTGTGAGGCTAGGTATTGGGGATTACATAGGAGCTGGCGTAAGAGGCTTTAACTTTCCGTGTAAGAGATTATAAAGTTAATTTTGTCGGTCCGTTCGAGTCGAGCTGGTCTCTTAACTTGGGACTTGAAATTTGACTTGTTAACAATATGTGGTAGAACCTTAAAATGATGTTTGGTATAATGATGAGTAAATATATTAGCAAACATAATGCTACTTAATACTATTTTTTATTTCACATATATTTAAATTACAAAATTTTCTATATTTTAATTACCCACCTTTCTAATTTTGGCTTTAATATTGAAACAATAATCTCATAAAACAATTTGGTATTCGTATGCCTATGATATATAAAGACATCTCCCAAAGTTTTTTACTGTCTTTCAAAAAACGAAACTTACAGCCGACGTAAAATGTGATATAAAACAAGTGAAAAAAAGAAAACATTTTATAGTCAATTTTCTACCTAGGTCAACAAAAAAATGTTTTATTTTATTTACTTTTTGTTAACTAAATACAATAGATGTAAATAAATAAACATAACCTATGGGTTGAAACAGCTGTTCTACCACATAACCTATAACATTAAATCACATGTTGCTATCACCTTTTTTAAGGCAAATAAGACGAAATAACTATATTGGCCCTTTTTGTGAAACTTATTTCACCAAAATAAAATAAAATAATTTCATTAATTTTATTAAATGAATTATTATTTGAAAAAACTGTCTTAACATCATGTGTGATTTTTAAACAAATGTATTTTAACTAGAGTGGATGAATAAAAAATATTTTATTAGCGATTAAACATTTCAATAAGTTATATATTGAGTGTGAACTAATAGAAGGAAATTAAGGTCGAACGCAAATATTAAGAAATATAAAATGAAAAAATTCTAACTTAAGGTAAACAACGGGATAAAGTAATACATTTTCAAAACACGTTGCTTCCCTTTCAATTCTAATTCTATGTATTTTATTTATGAATATTTTTTAAACCCAAATCTATTTGAATTTTATTAGAATCACGTAATTATAAATAAATATTAGAATACTTGAATTTATCTATAATCGAATCATAATCCTAATTTATCATTATTATCTATTGCTTAAAAGCATAATTTTATGAATGTTTTAAAAGGTGGATTACAGTACGGAAAAGTACATCTATATTTCTATTTTAAAAATAATTATTTTTATATATTCAGAATTGAAATTTAGAAGTGAATATTCTATCTAATTAAAGGTATAATACAGTAATGACATTTTGAAAAAAAAATCCCCAATAAATGGATTCACATATTATTTCTCTATAGGGTGTTCATATCTTCATTTAAAATAGTATAATTAGATGTCTCCCCCATCTGAGGAATGTTATTGAAAGTTTAGAAGGAAACTGAAACCTAATAGAAACGGATGAGTTACACATTTCCTATGCTTTCATGTTAACTTGTATTTACCTATTGCCTAATAGTATTAAATCTAATATCTCTGGAGCTACACTTTCCACAAGAACACTAAAGGATAATTCAACCTAAATATTTAGACAAGAAAAATCACTATATGAACTATTACTACAAACTAGAATATATACTTAAAGTAAAAATCTTTCCCGATTGTAGCCCTGATTATAAGCGCCTGTAACCTTGCCTTTTTTATTATATAGACTATTATTATTTATTGCCTCTATATTCCGTTTTTAGAAAGAAACGCTTTTATAAGAAATAAAACTGTTAACGCTTGAAACATGTGAACAAAACCGTTTAAAGCCAGGTGTACAAACATAAAGAAAATTTAAAAAAATCATTTCATAATATTTATTCAACCAACAATATAGAAACAAAAATATTTTGATTTAAAAACATTTCTTGAAGTGCCGTTTACAATTTCCTCCATGTTAAATGCAGTTTCCCCAATGTAATATATATTTAAAATTTTAAAGCCAATAGCTATTGTTTAAATACCTTAAATAATATGATTGCCTAATATTTTTACATACTTTTTTAACATCTAATACTGATATTAAAGTTCTTTCCACTTACAACTAACATTTTTTCCTACTCATAAGTAAAGTAAAATGATCTTACTTATTCCATTACGTTTAAAAAGTGTAGCTGATAATTTACGCATTGAAATCGTAATGAAATATACTTTGACCTTAATCACGTTGAATAATCAAGATTATGGACTTACTGAAGCAACCAAATAAGGTAAAAAGTGTAACTGAAATTTTACGCATTTAAATCGTAATGAAATATACGTTGACCTTAATCACGTTGAATAATCAAGATTATGGACTTACTGAAGCAACCAAATAAGGTAAAAAGTGTAACTAAAATTTTACGCATTTAAATCGTAATGAAATATACTTTGACCTTAATCACATTGAATAATCAAGATTATGGACTTACTGAAGCAACCAAATAAGGTAAAAATGTAATCATGACCACGCTTGAATAATAACTTCAGGTGTTTTAAGAAGGTGTCACAGAGAGTGTAGCAGTATTTCCCTCCATGAGGAAACGGTAAGACTTTAGGAAATGAATCTACATTGAGACGCAAGGAAGGAATGCATTCATTTAAAGCGATTTTACCTCCATTTAATTACGTTTTATAAATCATTTTCGTCAAAACATCTCTTTAAATTATACTAAACCCACTATAGATAGTGCCAGATTAGTGCCAGATAATAGTGTTTTTTCTTTCTGAGGTCAAAAACTACCAGACAACACGACTTTAAAATCGAAATAAAGAAAATATGATGAACTGAAATATTTCGCTATTTGCACTATTTCCGACACACAGGCATTTCCCAAAGAACTTTTGTTGTTTCTTGAATCACCCTATATAAGAGCTGGACAAAGTGTTACTTTCAAACACATTCTAAACAAAATAAATCAGGAAAATCTTAATTTCATTTTTATTGTCCCAAGCATAGATGATATAATTGCATTTGAAACTTCAAAACAAAAAAATGTATTGTTTTAATAAATTGTACCAACCATTAAACTACAAATCAACTAAATTTCATTTAATGTAATTTGAATTTCAATGTCGATCACATTGATTAGAATCAGAAACACATTTTAGGCTATTTTTAGTTATATGTACGTCATCAACTATATATAAATATTTGGAACAGTAGCCTCTCGTAGGTGTAGAAAACTCGTAACCATATATTTTTTTATTATACAAATTTCATATACAAGAATTTTTACTATTACAGTTTCGGAATAATGTTATCCTAAACGACTAATTATAGATCTGTAATAAACAACCTAAAATTAGTTGTAGCACACTGTTACGTTTCGATTCCTCATTCGAATTCTCTTCAGGGCATTATCTGTTACTGTTAATATTATATACCAAACAAAATTCTGTTCATTAAACAAGATATTGTAGATCAGAAAATAATAACACAAACTAATCAACATAAACTTTAACATTTTTTCTGAAAATAATTTTCTAATTTTGGAAATAATACATTGAAGAATTGCAAATTTTATATTTATCTAATGATAAAAGCTGTTTCTATTTCAAGTGTAATAAAAGTTTATTGAATTCGAACAGCTGGTTGCACAAAAGGAAGCGTAGTACCTAACACCTGGGAGGTAAGTGGTGGTTGCACAACCTGTCATTTCACTGCTCTGTAGTTTGTCGCACGCTATCTAGTGGTCGATACTAACTAACTAGCACAGATCGCAATCATACAGCGTGTATACTGCTCTTAGTTAAACCTTTTTCTTAGAACTATGATTTATGCTATTTAACCTTATCTAAAGCTTATTTTTAGGCTACTTGTTTTAAAGCTATAGCATATATTTAACAGTATTTTGGAGAAATGAATAATTGACCTAATTTATTTTTTTCTTGAATTTTATAGTCCATTACGGTCGGTTGAATCTTATTAACCACTTAAACAATAGTTAATGACTATCCGAACTTTGAATATAGAAAATTTGTTAAAACGTACTGAGAGAGAACGGTTTCGATCGCTATGTTGATGAAAATCGGCACATAGCGATCGAAAACGTTGTCTCTCAGTAAGTTTTAACAAATTTACTAAATTAAAAGTTAGGATAGTCATAAAATATTGTTTAATTTTTTTTTTTTTTTAATGTCTTGTTATAAACTTTCCATAACTGTGTTTATAATAAAATAATTTATTATTTTATTTACAATGAAATATTTTTTCTTAATTTGCGTGTTTTGCCACTTTAAAATTTGTTTGTTGGTTATCTTGGAATATTGTAGGAAATTTAGATACATTTATATAAAAGTTTTTATATTAGATACGAAACATGTGGAAAGTGAATTGGAATAATATATATTATTTAGAATATATATAATATGTCCCTATGTACACATGTTTACTTAACTATAAATTATAAGGTTTATGATATAATACGTAAGTTATATTATATGACACAAAATAGAAGACATATGTTTCAGTAATGGTATGAATAATTTTGTGGAAAACGTCTAAACACGCTTTAATTGGTATTTTGAATATACTCATCTATGTTGTTTGGATATAAGATAAAAGTGATGCGATGAAAAACATAGGTAAATATTAAACTTGAACTATGTTACATAAGAAGTGAAATATTGTCATGAATTTAGTTTGTGAAGAATAAAACTTAAATGATAGAAGTTATTGTTTAACTAATATTTATAGGAAACTGTAAAGCGGTTACAGGAGAACAACACAATTAGGTAAAAGTCATGCCTATGGGAAACGTATTTTTGTGAATCATACGTGGGCCACATTGTCAATGATAGTTTTGAATAACACTGAAGACGGTTAGTAGTAAATTTGATATTGAAGAGCAGAAATTTACATTTATTTAAAAAAAATTGTGCTACGTATTGCACAACAAAACAGTTTACGTATTCTTAGCAGCATAGATTTTCAGCGTATTGTACGATTTTATGAAAGTATTTCTCTACACAGCCATCAAAAGATAATCACTCATTCAGTCTATTCACTTAACAATTACAAAACAAGCGCAAAATAGAAGAGCATAGTAATAAGTGGCATGTAATAAAATGGAGATACAATGAGTAAAGTGTATTTATCGGTAAGTATTTAACACAAATTAGATGACAAATATAGGTAACTGTATTATAACACAAGAGGTTGATCTCAAGGATTGACATAAAATGTATCACTTTACAATTTTACAAAGTAAAACGCATATATTTTTCAACGAGGTTAACGATTTATCAATTATTTAGTTAAATAACTTATTCCAACTGCGTAAAAAGAGCTTATGAAGTTTTTATCTAAAGCCATTAAAAAGAGTTATTTATCTTGTGTTTTACTAAGAATCTTAGTTATAAAGTATTTTTAGATTTTCTATGTTCATATAACAAATTGCATTATTTCATTAAACAGAAAACATTTTTAAACAAAAAATTCAATTATTTTAATCCTCTTATATAGTCAAATACAAACATACAAATCCTTGCTTAAACTAACAGGCGAATGTAGCTGAGAGAAATTCAAAACTTCCATTTCGTGTTATGAATAAATTATCCGGAGATGCGGAATTCTGTATTGCAAATACGGCTGCAGTGTTGTATTGTAACGTAGAGAGTGAAGAGCTATGGTGGTAACAAAGGCACTGGAAAAATAACACTCAATATTCGGTTAAAGAGATCTCACTCGTGCATGAAAATTTTTGTTGTAAATGTTTTAACAATTGTAGTCTTCGTGCTCTTGTTTTTGCTTCCACCTACTTTGGTTAAAGTTTACATTTATTAGAATGAGGTTCAAATATTATATTTCATCCTATACATTTTGTATTCACTTATTAGAAAGCGTGATTAAATTGGACGTTAATAATGTACGTTGTAAAAAATATACACATCCTAAATGTGTTCTATATATATTATGTTAAAAAAAAGTTGTGTAATAATAGCTTGCTACGGTATATGATGCTTTTATTTGTGTAAATATTGCCAATTAAAGATAGTTTATAATACGGTATTAATTTTGAAACAAATCGTAGTTATTTAAATAATAATAGTTTACCAAATCTAATGTATCTTTTAGTTGTTTTATTAAATATCCTTTAATTTTTTTTTTCCATTGCATTTATCTCGAATGGAACTACTTACGCCATATTACTCTCCCTAATATATATATATATATATATATATATATATATATATATATATATATATATGAGCGTGTGTGTGTGTGTGTATATATATATATATATATATATATATATATATATATATATATATTAAATATGGTGATATGTTTTCTTGTAATATAGTTATTAAATTAAAAATATTTCAAAAACAAGAATACTTACAATGAATATATTTATTTCAAAGCTTTTCGCCGATAAAATAGTACCAGCATCTTCAGGAAAATAATTATCTAATAAAATATTTTTTCAAAATTAAATCATATGTGCTACAAAGGACCATATGTTTATAAGTATTGCACTTTATGTAATTTTTTCTATAACATCAATGACCTTATAAATAGTTTGGTGCCTTGATCTAACTTGAATTTGTTCATCAATTAATTTGTCTTTAACTTTATGCTTATAAGTTTCCGATGTTTTAAATATATTCATTTTTAATCCTTTATTTAATTCTTTTATTAATTTCATATTTTCTATTTTCGGAAACTCGTGTCCATTATTAATACAATGCGTAGCTAAATTTGATTTGTATATGTTTGGTTTGATATAAGCGTTTAAATGTTCTTTGTATCTTTCTTTCAATTTCTCTTTTGTTTGTCCTACATATAATTTATTACAAGTTATAATTTATAATATAAGTAATATAATTCAAGTAATAATTATAATTTATAATTATTTTCCTGAAGATGCTGGTACTATTTTATCGGCGAAAATCTTTAAATAAATATATTCATTTTAAGTATTCTTGTTTTTGAAATATTTTTAATTTATTATATATATATATATATATATATATATATATATATATATTTTAAATTAAAAATATTTTAAAAACAAGAATACTTTTAAGTCATTTATTATTCAAAGCTTTTCGCCGATAAAACAGTACCGTTATCTTCAGAAAAAATAATTATCTAACAAAATATTTTACAAAAAATTAATTTATATGTACTACAAACAACCATATGTTTATAAGTATTGCACTTTTTGTATTTTTTTCTATAACATCAATTTAGTTAATAAATTAAAAATATTTCAAAAACAAGAATAATTTTAATACATTTATTATTTTATGTTTTTGAAATATTTCTAATTTATTAACTATATTACAAGAAAACATATCACCATATTTAATATATATATACACATTTATTAAATAAATGTGTAAAGGTATAGTCAAATATTGTAGTATATTACATTAACAGAAATGTCGATACACAGTTTTATTGTATTAAAAATAAATTAAGGGTAGTATGAAGCTTACCTTCCTACTGAAACGAACCTGCTTAAAAACAAGGATGTGAAGAGTGTAATTAAAGAATAAAGAATAAAAGATAATTTAAAGGGAGTAAAGAAATAGAAAAGGCAACACATATTAACTAACTGAATTATTTAATAACTTAAGCTAAATATAAAATAATAAAACCTTAACGGTTTAATGTAATGTGGTTAAATGTAAATTGGACGAAGGAGCTAAAATTTAAAGAATCGTAATAATGAAGATCCCATTGCATGACAACACGGAATTAACAAATAGGCATAGCTAAAACCGTGAAAATGAAGAAAGATATCACAAAACCACTGAAATATATAGCTCATTTAGTTTGTTCATGGTTAGGTGATTTAAGGTCATCAGGATTTCTAGACAAAAGGTAGTTCTAGTAAAGATGATGGTTTAAAACATCATTGATGTTGGGGGAGGGGCTCAAAGAGGCTCACTCTGGCAGACAAAAAAGTGTGATGAAGAAGTTTATAAATTTATCATCAGATTTCTTAGAGCTAGTAATTTTTAAAAAATTACTGGTCTTTCGGTTTTCATTGTTGTTTTTATCTTAATAATATACTGTCATTACTTTTGCAAACAATGACTTCTCGACAACTTCGTTAAATTTGAAATTGTATTTCATATTTTATGGTTATTATTACTACACATCTAACATTGCATCAAGGGTTTTTGGAGAGCCATATGCTTAGTAATCAGAAAGAACTAGTATAGTTCCAAAATATCTTCAGGTAACCATTGATGTATACCGTTTTAGTGAATTTCCTAAATATACATTTGTTAAACAGACTACGTCAGTTCGTACCATTTCAACTCGGCCTCGTGGTTGTTTTGCTTTACAAGCCTGTGTTTAGTTTAATTTAATACAGCCTCAATGTAATTCCAGCCTTAAATTTTCCAACGTACACGTTATCGAACAGCTTGTTCAGTCAAACAGTAATTTCCATTCCTTTGTTATTTTACACTCTCAATCTGGATTAAGTAAATACTCAGTTTGAAGTGGATATTTTACTGGTTTCAAATACTTTACAGGTCGTGTTTTTTTATCAGTTGAATGCTGTAATATTACCTTGTTTTAATTGAATCGAAATGTGTTAAAATAGGACGATTATAACATACAAATAATTACAATACAAATAACTTACTCCCGTTTAGGTCGTGATTAATGAAGCTAAAAAAATTATTTTTATATAAATGTTATTACAGGTTGAAGTAAAGTTGAGGTTGTTCTTCCAGTAGCTTTATGAAATATAAATTTTGACGATTAAAGATTTCGACGATTTCTCTGTAAATTTTGTTTGTTCGATCGTTCTATAAAATCTTTAAATTTCTGTTTATAAATTTTATTTAGACAGCGCTGATGTAAATGTTTTTCTGATGAAGGATTGACACAGACACCATAGGATTGGCTAAATTTCAAAACATGTCGAGTATTAATTCCATTAGAAATGGTTTTCTTAATTCATCTTGATATTTAAAATTTCAGTGTAAGTAACATAGCATTTACATTTTTATAATAAATCAATTGAATAAATTTAAGTAATTACAAATTTTGAAAATTATGTTTTATAAACGATTTAGGCTAATTAATTCTATAACAAATTTAATATATGAGTCTCTAAAACGTACAAATTTAAATCGTAAAATAATATTTAATTATAAAACTTGCTTGAAAATGAACCAGAATGGATTTATCATGTCTAATATGAGATAAATAACAGACTCGTATACTGGAACATGTGAATTTAATTCTTAAACTATGCAAATTTCAAAAGTATTGTCGCCTGAAATCAATAATAAAAGATTTTTTGAATGAAATCAGGTAAATCAATACTCTTACAGTAAAGTTGAATCTATTTAAATAAACGCAACATGCTTTAAGTATATAAGTATTTCCGTAGATTTTAAACCAACAAATAATGTAGAAAAAGAATTTTTAAAAATCAGTTCCTACTGAGGTCGACACAGAAAACATTTATTTGAGTTACTTTTTATTTTACAATTAATATAAATATGATAATATCATTCTATCCACTTCTTGTTATGCTTCACTATTTCAAATAAAACATTTTTCTTATAATTCATATAGTAGAACGTAAAGCAAGATTCAAGTTACAGAAAGTTAGCTCAGTGGTAACGTAATGGTTTTTAAATCCACAGTTCGAATTTGAACGGGACATTTAATTTTTAAGTTTAAATTATTATAATAAATATATGAAAAAACTGTATTAACGTCAATTTACGTCTACTATGGGTTTAAAAAAATATATAAATGAACTTGATTGTATGAATAAAAACTTACTTTAATAATGATTGAAAATTTGTACAAGAAATATCTCAGTAGAGGATGAGCAAATAGAAGAACTTTAATAATAAAAGGCACTACGTACAAAGACAAAATCAAGAAGACCACTTCACATATTGATTGAAATGTATTTTTGTATAGTTATTTTACTTATAGTTTTATGATATGTATCAGTCACGATATTTAGTACGGCTATATATTATAAGTGAATTGAATAAATATTTTATTATTAATTTTTTATTACAATGTTTTGATAGTATTAGAAAGATTTTGGTTAGTAAAATACATTTTAAAAGTTTGAATAAAAATGTACAACTGACAAGATTTTTATTGAACAAGTGATATAAAAAAAAATTAGGTTAAGTGCTACTTAGGTTAAGAGAGAAACGTTTTGAGTTACTTTTCATTAAATAAACACACACTATATAAATATGTAGTTACGTATTACAGAAGCACAATAGTAAGTGGAAAAATAGAAAGCGAAATTAGTTATTTAAAATAATTAATTAAATTTATGTATTGAATGATATTTGAAAAAACTGCATTGACATCAAGTGTTATCCACTACAAGTTTACAAACATTGTATTTGAACTTCTTGGACTATTAAAAAGTATATTAACAACGATTGAAAATTTGAACAAGATATAAAAATAAGAATACATGTGGAGAGTTCCATCTAATAGGAACTAAATTCCTAGGAGGAATTGTAAAATACACATCTTTTTGCCATTAAGTAAAGAAACATTCGATTTAAAACAAGGTCAACATATGTTACGATGTTTGTCATTGTTCTAAAATTGTCTAATTTATTGATTTATCAGAGTGTTTAAAAAAAATGTGTTTCATTATAACTTGTATACTTATCGTTAAATCTATGAAAGCACAAAAATAAATAATTTGCCAATATTTTAATAAGAAATCAATTTTGATTCTAAACATTTTAACAATACTACACAAAAACCATTCTGTTATAATCGGTGTGACATTATGTTATAATATTTAGTTTAAATAGGAACATCATATATATTAAAGTGGGGACTGCTTGTAAGAGCACTGTGACGGCTTATGAATGCATTTATACATGCACTGTGCATCGTATCTAAGTTTTATCACAGATACTCGCACGCTCACTGCGTTGTTTCCAAACTCGTAGCATCGCAGCTAAAGTTTTGATAGGTTTAACATTACTGTAACAACTTTTGATTTATCTAGATGGCGCAGCTAACTGTACAAGTTCGCATATGCCGTGCGTGTCACACACCTTGTTGCGTGCTGTGCATGAATAAATCAAATTTAATAACACACTTTTTCTAAACAGATTGTTTTTGACGGTGAGATGTATGAAATTTTGCATAAGATAATAATTGGATCACCTGTTCACTAAGTAATAAAGTAAGAAATGCATTTAAATAAACTCTAACAATATTACTTATAGGTTCCGTTCGCTGCAAACTCAATACAGTTAGTCAAACGGGTAAGTGTTTACATTATATTTCAATTTTTTGACTCTTTCTCTTTAAAATAAATATTTCTGCCAAAGATCCCAGTCATTCTTTACTTACATGGCAAACATAATCAGTCATACAGTATTTGTGGGTGATATGCAGTTTTCTGCTGTTATCTATCGTTCATGGAACATACTTTTAAAATAGATCTAGCATCGTTTTAAGTTTTTAGGTAAATTACCCAAAAACATTCACAGAATATTTCCTTCACACTACAATACTTCTATATTATTAAGGAAACCATATTCATCAAAACGGAAAACTCTGGCCACAAAAAGTTTAATTCATGACAAATAAAGTATTACTAAGACGAAACCATTTTGAAATATTTTATTCTTTATAATAAATGCATTAGAAAT
>JBAIZL010000001.1:347830282-347842782 GCA_036971475.1 Prosapia bicincta
CTGCTATGTTTCCAATTATGTGGCGGATATCGTAGTTGTTAAACATCTATAGGATTCCGTTGCAACAATTTTATGTTAGGAAAATTATGTTTATGACCAGTACGCCGACAGTGGTAAACTAAATTGTGTTCCTTTGCTGTGAGACTGTGGGAGGAATAGAAGAAGATATTTTACGAGCTCATGATCAATAAAGTAGCACAGAGAGAAGATTAACTACAGTTATAAAAAATAAATATGTCATATTTACTTTCTCAGTAAAAATATTATTATTCACCTTAAATACTAAATTATTTATCTTTAATTTCCCAAAAATCTTTTCATGGACACAATCCTTGAAAATCTCTAATTTTCACTTTTAACGCTACCATGGAAGATTTCTAAAACAAGAAGTTTGGAAAACTCAAAATGGTTTCCTCCCAAAAGATTTGCGTTGAAAATAATTTTTACTCAGTATATTCTACAATATTCACGTAATTTTACAACTCAAATTTGACAAATTTTCGATTAGAATCTTTTTAAATTTCAGAGGTGGAAACCAAATATTATTTACTGATTATTGTTTTACGAATATTTAGTCTGCTTTTTACGTTTTAACATGACGTAGTTCATAGCGATACTGTTTACATCCCTCTAAAGCGAAAGAGAAAAAAAATGAATACAAATTGTTTTATCCTACACTAATTATACTTGTTTGTAAATAGGCACTGTATATTTTTAAATCTAGTTGACGTTAACTTAACATAGATTCGTAAACAAATGCCAAAACCACAGGCCTAGTTTTAAAATTGTTTCACGAGGATGAAAATTTGTTTAAGGGGTATTAAGTAAAATAGTTTCATTATTTGTTTTAGACAGCCACGATTTAGTAAAAGAAAAAGTCTTCGATCGTAAATAAAATAATACAATTACAGATTGGAATATTTTGATAATTGTTTATGACCATTATTATTTCATACCTTGTACGTTTCTGACGTTTGCCACGTATGATTATTTTGTCACCGAAAATCCTTTCTTTCCTAAACTTCATCCCTATTTGCTTATTTTATCTCAGTATAAGTCATTCATTTATCTTAAAGCCTCTTTTCCCATATCTTCTTATATCAGAATATTCTCTTTTACGTATCTCTCTAATATACGGTCTAATGTATGATTCAACAGCGATTTCTTCTTGCAAAATACATTAGGCAATATATTATCCTCAGCCAGATGTGTTTTCCGTATTTTTCACTCTCTGCGTACTGTTTCTAACAGAGTTAGGCTATCAACAAATTTATAAGAACCCGTTCATATATAAATCGAAATTTGTTCACCAAATTTTCTTCCTTAACTGGGAGTATTTTCTCGATTTAAAAACCTTACATGCAAACCGTACATAACTCTTTTCCTCATTTCACAAATATGTAATTGTTGGTACATAAATATCGTTTTATTTTATAAAGAGTTTTCTGTGAGCAATTAGCAATCAGTGTTTCTTCTTCACCTATTGCAAGCTGGGAACATCTAACTATAAAGCGATACTATAGTTTATATGAATTTAATTCTGTGTTCTACGAGTTGCAGATATCTGTAAACAGTCTTCACAATAGGCCTATTTCCTTTTAACATTTTTAATTAGTAATAATAAGACAGAAATTCTCGCTCATTTTATAAAAATTATATAATAATAAGCTAGAAGTACAATGTTAAATTTTTTAATAATAATCCTTCACGTTTTTATTAAAATCTTTAGTACAAAAATCTCGTGAAGGTATTAAAGTAGTGCAATAAAATGTAGTCCTTTCGATATTGGGGAAGTGAACGATTTTTCATAAAATAAACAAGTTACCATATAAAACACCAACTATTTCTTTTTCAGGTCAACGAATCTGCCCACAAGACTGTCCCCTATTCCCATTACCAAGGAACAATATTCCGATTCATTACTCTTACATATCTTCATCTACTCCGCTTTAACCTTCGTCTTATAGCTAGGTCATTTACTCTTAGCCACTTCATTACTACCCCAGTAGAGTAAAGGTACACTCCACCACACGACTCTGCACACATGATACCACTATTTCCAGGAATGCATGAATATTCAAAACAATAATACTAAACAAATCCAAATAATAAAAAATGGCATTTCTTATGAAATGATTTTAAAGTCAGGGAAAAACGAATATTACTTTGGTCATCTAGCCAGTCTAATGTCTGGATAAAGTGTTATTGATGTAGGCTTTTTTCGTATTAGATATACATGGAAATATACGAGGGGTGATCAAAAAATACGGTGAATGAATTTTTATAGCGGCAACTGCATATCATCCATATGATGAAATTTGCCTTGTAGCTTGATCTGTTGAGATAATTAGCAACAGGTTTCAACACGCTGGAGCTTGTCAGTGGACTGCCAGAGCTGCTAGAGCGAGATCGTGTTTATTGTGTCTGTAGCGCATCATGGATTTCAAACAAGCGTTAACATTTACTTTAGTTTTAAGGTGAAAAAGAATGGAAATCTGTGTATGGTGATAATGTGATAACTCTGAAGACTGTTTACAAGTGGTATGGTTCATTTTAGACGAGAAGCGTTCGGGATACAGAAATAACCTCAAAAATAGACCACAATGTGCAAAAAGTAGAAACAATGGTTCGTTTAAACAGTCGAATGACTATTCGAGAACTATTGTAAGAACATAACATCTCGTACGGTTTCGATCAAAGCATTTTAACCGTTAATTTGAAAATGAGACAAGTGAGTGCAAAATCATGACAGTGCACCTCACTTCTCATTCACAAGTTTTTTACCGAACAATGTGTTCCTGTCCGTCCACTTCCGCTATACTCCCCCGATTTACCACCATGCGACTTCTGGATATTCCCAAAATTTAAAACTGTGCTTGATGTTTTGACATCATTACTGACATTGAGAGGGACACGGTTTATCAGCTAAACGAACTTCCGAAAGAAGCTTTCCAGAATTGTTTCCAGTCATGGATTCAACGTTGGGATAAATCCATTGCCAGGCAAGAACAGTGCTTTTAAGGAGATTAAATCGAATTTGATTTACGTTTATCACTTTTTGAAATACAAAATTATTCACCGTATGCTTTTATCAGACTGATACTTCTTATGATTTATCGGGTGCATATTTCACTGGTCGCCTTATACAGGACACAAACATTATCCTCAGTTTTATATCTATCTAATTTAGTCCATCTGTATTGACAATCCTTTTTAATAATTCGAAACAATATTAGTCAATTTCCCCAAAGACTAAGGAAAAACGTTTCTGGTTTTTTTCATCGCTCGTTAAGAATCGATATAGAATGTATGAGTAAAATCTGAGTTAAAGGTAATATTATTATAAAATTTGTTTGTAACTACATCTATCATATGCTCTAATCATATTCCAGTCAATGTTGTCAAAGATGTCTGGTTAAATTTTCATGCAAATTTCCAGTTTTAATATCCTTATCGCTTTTTTATATATCTTTTGCTAAGTTTTATTCTTAGTCTTTATCCTCGTTTTTCCAATGGTACTATTTTTCTCCATCCGAAGTTATAGTCGCTCTCATAAAACTAATATGCTTCATTCTTTTATTTACAACTACGTTGGTACGTTGTTTTCCTTTTTTATTTAAAGTCTCTACTTTTATTTCATTATCCTTTATATTTCATCAAAATATATATAATAAATATAAATAAAATCATCTGAAATCCACGTTAAAACGTGGCCTATATATATATATATATATATATATATATATATATATATATATATATATATATATATATATATATATATAATGACTATGATCAAAATAAGGATCTAGCGACAAGAATCAAGTAGTGAAAAAGTCATATTCAGCAATTATAGACCCTGAAGTTGACAGTTCCACAACGCCATATAAAGTCAAACATAACCCGGTAAATTAGTAGATTGAAAGTACGTTAATTTCAAATAACTTTCCATTTATTAATCGGTACACAACGTCTCAGGTACAACAACGATTTGTCTAACAAACCGAAGTTCAAATTTAATAATGATTCCACTCTTTTAAGTTCAATTTTCAATTATTGCACTATACCTGTTCTATCTCCTCTCTCGCTAACACAAACATGCGCACGCGCATACACCACAACACAAAGGCATACAATACTTCTTTAATATAGACTAATATACGTGTGTATATATATATATATATATATATATATATATATATATATATATAAAATACGATTTCTTCTTTAATAATTTAAAACAACATAGGTTATTCAATTACAACAATAGTTATTATTTTATATCCAAAGCTTTTCCAACGAAAAACTTTGGATATAAAATAATAAATATTCTTGTATTTGAATAACTCATGTTGTTTTATTATATATATATATATATATATATATATATATAATAAATATGGTGATATTTTTTTTTTGTAATTAGACATATGATTTAATTTTGTAAAAATATTTTATTAGATAATTATTTTCCTGAAGATACTGGTACTATTTTATCAGCGAAAAGCTTTGAATAAATATATTCATTAAAAGTATTCTTGTTTTTGAAATATTTTAAATTTATTATTATATACATATATATATATTTGATGTTGTCCATTGGTTGGTAATGGTCAAGTGACCGAAAAATACATCACAAAGGTAATATAATTGCACTTAGTGGTGGAAAAAATTATTTGCAAGTAATAATAATATATATATATATATATATATAAATATAAAATACGTTTTCTTGTTTACTAATTTAAAAACAACACAGGTTATTTTCATTCCTGATGATGTTGGTACTGTTTGCCAACGAAAAGCTTTGGATATAAAATAATAAATATTCTTGTATTTGAATAACCTGTGTTGTTTTTAAATATATATATATATATATATATATATATATATATATATATATATATATATATATATATATATATATTACATCTGTTAAACAATAATTTTTTTTTATATTCATTTTATAGTAATAGATTTAAGCAGTGTAAATGCGGTCAATACATCGTAGAATGTAAATAGAAGTATCCTTACTTAATTTTCGTAACAAATGTTATAGAAAGTTATGTTGTATTTACCACTGATTAGTAACTTGTTGTAGAAACGATTTCGATTCAGAATGAATGTTTATGTAAAGACTGTGTACGTTTTTTTTTAACAGATTGCCATTCTATTTAGTTTATTGCATTAAACGATTATATAAAAATAAAATAAATTTACTAATTATACATTACATTTTAGAATAGAATTTTAATTAGAGAAGCAAAAGTAATTTAATTTATTATATTGTTAGTAAATACTGTCTTTCATTCGGGGTATATTCAACAGTAACGTATGGCCAGGATCTATAGCAGGTAGACACGCAATGGCTATTCTGTAGACTTGTGACGAAAACCCAGAACTTGATATCAAATAACACTGAGTTAAGCCACAAAGTACAATGGAGCGAAGTTTCATATATGTTCGTGATATGCATGTTGAAGTCGTACAAATTAATCCATTTCAATATAATATAGTTAGTGCATTTTATGTATTATGTCTTCTCATATAGTAAAACATAATACTGTGCTAAATCTTTTTCATAAGGATATACGTATACCATATATATATATATATATATATATATATATATATATATATATATATATCGAAATATGTATTCTTGTGTATTAATAAAGAAAAAAGACAAATAAATACAAGAATAATTATTGAATTTACAATAATCGTTGAAAGCTATACACACACACACACACACACACACACACACACACACACACACACACACACACACACACACACACACACACACAAACACACACACACACACACACACACACACACATATATATATATATATATATATATATATATATATATATATATATATGTTATATGTTCTGTATGTGTGTGTGTGTGTGTGTAATACAATAAGTGTAATAATTCATCACATCACGCCTATCTTTATAACAACTTTGATATCTGTTTTCATATGTATTAAATAAAATTCACCCTTAAAAACACAATTAAATACACAATATTAAAATTTTCAAACAGTCTCTAAACGTATAAGAATCTCTATATGCTTATGTATCTATCTGGACCTAGAAACCAATAATAATACTCTCAGTTCTATGTTTTGCTTTTATTTATTAATAAACTTTACAACACCTTCTTTATTAATGTTATGCCTTTAAATGAATTCAACACAATCTCACGATAGGTACTCTATATTAGATACTACTTCCAAATTTACAACAATATTCCTTATTTAACTTCTTGTTACAAATACAAAGACAAAATATCGCTTAGTAAATAAAGTTTTTCAGTAATACGAGTAAATCATTTCAGCTTTTTTTTTACTGATAGAACAATGTTATTGGATGGGTGAAATATGTTGACTATAACTACGGAATAAAACTAAGCACTAATTTATTCATATTACTATCCCTTAATTCAAATATGTTGCCAACATTTATGTTGTAGCGGATAAATTACTATAAATAAACCTGATAGAGAACAGCTCTAATGAACTATGCGCCCATGACCGCTAGATCCAGTGTTTTCATTATCTTCCAGTATTAACAGGAACTATTTATGGCCTTACATTCCATCGTTTGCATTAACCAACACTCTATCATACCTTTCACAAGGACTATATCTATTTGACAATGTGGCGCAAAATCCAAGCTTTAGGCAAAGCATGTTAAAGCAAGATGTTTAGACTTTTAAATACTCTCATATGAAGTTCTTCAAGCTCTTACTAGTATAAAAATTATTATTTTTGATAGTTTTAAATATTTTATTTTCGCTTACTACATATTAATTTTCACAAGTACTACAAATAATATTTACGATTATTTCATTTGCATAGGAAATTCTGCATTATTATCTAACATATTTGTAAAATATATTTAATAATTTTTCAATTTATAATACACACATACTGCAGCGGCCAAAGCTACACACCCTCGGAGAGTTTTTCTCCGAAATACGTACATTCCTTACCCCACCAGAAAAGTGGTAACTTTTACAAATTTCTCGCGTAAGCTGTACATGGGGATGATGGGCATTGTTGGGCCGAAACGCGCAAGTCCAACCGCGGTCAAAATATGATCCCACCCGACTTACCATATCCTGGTACCTGTGGTGTGTCGAGCGTGATATGCCAGTGGATAAATCCCTGGACTTTATTTAAAAAACCATCCAAAATGTTCTTACTCGCTTATGTGATTATTATTACATTTTAAAATTTGGTTAAACTTAAATTTATCTACTACTTTTCTATTGTAAGAGTATTTCATAATGAAACTTTTTCCTAGCTTATTTGAAATAACAACGTTTTCTCTTTTTGCTGGCTAGATAAGTTTCATAAATTTATTTAGATGATTTACCACAGAAGAGTTATATTAATTTTAAACATTTTGTGTTCTAACTTGATTTAATTAAATGAAAATTAAAATATAAACTAAAATTCACTCTTCCAAATTAAGATACAATTATTACTTTAATTACATTGAATTTCTACTATTTATTTTAATTTTAAGAAGCAGTTTTTTAACATGAAATAAACTTGAATGGCTTATAAATTTCATAAATGTTCATGAAATCCTTGCATAAGGTTCATCAATCATTTTGTTACCACTATTATTTAAAAGTTTCAACATTTGCAGTCATTGAGAACATTGTGGTTTTTTCGACTTAAAACTACATACATAAATTTATATAGATATTTAAATACATTAAAATAATTTATACATATTTCTTCTATTTTATATCCATATATTTCTTTCTAGAAATATAAGACAACATTACTTCCTATTGAACTTCACTTTTAATTTATATTTGTGCCCCCAAACATGAATCTGAAGGATTTCAAACCAATTTTACATGATTTACATATTTACAGTTATTTAATCATAGATGTTTAATATATTATAAATGAACCTAAATTAAGTTATATTATCCTAAGTTCTATAACATTTATTATTGATTTTCTCTCTGAATGTTTTATTCTTTTACCTGGATTGAATTTAAATAAATAATGATACTAGCAATGCTTTTGAATATTTGTGTCTTTATTTTGTTAAACTTTGACTTTTTAACACTTGTGATACCTTGTTATAATTTGATGTAACTTTAATCTTGTGTTTTTAGAACTTTCATTTTATATTTGAAAAAGTTTCAATTTCGTTGCCACCACTTATATTGATATTTTAAAAGAAGAGTCATTTGCTTATATATTTTTTTGAATCATTAATTATCAATAAGTAATTAAATTTTTAATTAAAGAAATTTGAATCTATGAATTTAAAAAATTTACTAGATTTAATAAATGGGTAATAGACTATTAAAATTCAGACTTGTCCCAAAAGCTTTTTAGCGTTATAGGGCCCGTTTTTATTTTTTTTATAATTTGTTACATAGTGAAAGATTTAAAATTCGAAATCGCGGACGCTCGAAAGCAGACTATCTCCACGTATATATTGGGCTAGATTTTCTACTTAGCCATGGAACAGCATCTTGGAATCTGCTTGAATCGCCAGGAAAAATGCCTGTTCTTCACGAGAGCTCATTTACGAGTATTACACCTCTACTATCGGGAAGTCCCCACTACCTCCACTACGGGGTCACACTAATATTCCTGGATCAAGAGAGACAGTTTACATACACTCTCAGTAGAAGTATATGTAGAGAAGTGGCTAAACAACCTGGATATACCCGGACAAGGAGTCCCAGCAATGATGGAATGACGAACCCACAGGAAGACGAATAATCGAGTTATTAATGGTTATAGAATAGTTGAGCCATAGTCACAGAAATGTGAATTTTATATTATACAAACTTCCTGACAGGACACAAGTAATTAGGATCATATTTGTTCAATTTGGTGAAAGTGAATTCCGACAAATGTGGAGCATACAGAAATACGATTAATTAACCACAAAACTCTTCCTAGAAGTGTAAATTAATCTCAAATCAGAGAAATCTGAACGGCATTGGTTAAGAGCTTTTCAACGAAAAACGAGCAATGCTATAATCCGAAGTTAAGTTGAACGTTGATTCAAAGTTCGTAGGATCTGTCTTTAGTTATAACAGGATAGATTTAGGAGATAGTAGGAGTTCTAGATGAGAGTTTTAAAGGAACCACCCTAAAGTAATAATACATCCGATTCGTGGTAAAATTACTGCTTGGCGAAGTAGCGGTTTAGTGTCTATACTCTAACATTGTTGAGGTATTCAGAGGGGCCCCATACTTTGTGCTTAAATGGAACCACACACTCTCCCCTCCCTCGGAAAAGTATTATTAATGATGTTAACTAGTGAAAATTTACTGACTACTCTTTAGTAAGCATATGACGAAATGATAAACATCCTTCTTTAAAATTCGCTTTGTACCAATTTTAAGACAAATATGAATAAAACATATAGATGGTATTTTTATTTGAATTTATATCTTCACCCACGACGTATCATACAATGCTATGTATAGCTTCAAATAAAACAAAACATAGTTCAGTGTTAAAAAGATGTAAAGGATAGGAAATAAGTTATCATTTATTATAATCTTTGTTTCTTCAAAATCGTTGATATAAATAGAAAATAAAATAATATATCGATTACAGTTTTAACGTCGTATCGTAAATAATGTAGTTCCCCAAACATAAGCAAGATCTACTAATTTTTGTTAATATGTGGGTTAGAGAAATATGTCGCAATTGTTTCTTTTTATTTATTTCAGAAAGCCTCTACATCTAAATTAAGAGCATCTAAGTAAATACAAGGCGTATTTTTATATCAAAATACTAGGTAAAATATATATTTATAGTTTAAACGATATATATATATATATATATATATATATATATATATATATATATATATATATTTATATTTATTTATTTAACACAATAAAATTTAATCAATACTTCTAGCCACAAGGGTCTATCATTTTCATTACCTATTATTTTTCCTCTAATTTTATAGGCTAATTTAAAATAATTGTTTTATCGTTATCCAATAGGAATATCGTTATCGGTATCTTTGCATTGATCTTTGTATCTTCGATCGTTTCAGCTGTTGCTGTCACCGGTCGTCCTATGATTCCGTGCTGCCGTGCGAGGGGAACATTATACTTTACCATGATGCTATCATCATGTGCAACAACTTTACAACATTGAAAATTACTATTTCTATTTTTGCCTTATCAATACATTATCTAAATTACAGCCCGTTTGCTCTTTCTCTCTCAGCCATTGTTTGTTTCGTGTGGTCTCCTTGTTTATAGTATCATAAAATAAACCCATACTTTTTAAAAAGTATAGCACTCGTGAATTTAATAATTATTCGTTCTTAATGTTAGGAATTCCTTAAGGTAAAATGTTACCTCACCTCGATTTAAATATATATATATATATATATATATATATATATATATATATATATATATATATATATATATATACAGCTAAAAATAAAGACAGCGCAAGATTTTATTGAACTACACAAATTACATATTTAAATATTCCATTTTGTAATATGTACGAAATTACTGTAAAATAGTTTATAAATGCAATTCTTCATATTTTAAAATTTAAATTCCGTTTAAAAATAAAGGTTCACAAATATTTTCAAGAAATAAAATAAATAATAACAGTGAAAAAATTTTTTTATAAAAACCTACGTCTGTAACTTTTATATACGAGTATTTTAAAGTGCCGGGTATCTAAAACACATGTTTATATTTCCAAAGTACATATCACCAACTTCAAACAGATTTGCTGATGAGTGCAATTTCCACAATGTGATATACATGTAAAAATGCTCTATAAAGTGGGCTAAAGAATGACGTTATTTCAACACGTTTTCAGAAATATTGAGACGTGTAGCACAGAGTTATCTCCTAGAGCTTATCCATTACACAACTGTTAAACCTCCAGTTGATTAGTTAGTATGAAGTGTTAAATTGTGAATAGAAAAACAACTATATTCTTTAAATGTTTACATATATATATATATATATATATATATCAATTGACATAGGTTTTATAAATACGACAATTTATACCACAATAAATAACAATATAATTCTTGCTCATGAAATATATATCTATTGATATATAAATAAATAAATATATATATATATATATATATATATATATATATATATATTTGTTTTGGAAGAAAATATGTATGTATAACTAAGAAACGGAATTTGTAAATATTTATATTAGTTGGAACATTGTGTCATTTATGAGACTTGGATTATTATTAAATTAGGAAAATCTCGCTGCTTATAAATATTTACAGGCTTTTACAATTTAGTTTCAATCTAATAACTGACCGGAGTAGTTACCACAATTTATTTCGAATTACTCTAACTAATTCCGTATTATACAAAATTGTAAAATTGAGAAAACATTATTTATTTAAAAAGGGGAATACATCATGTGCAGATGAAGATGAATATAAACTGTTGTAACGTAACAAATGGCGCATGAATAAAATTATATGAATATAAAATTTAAAAAGAACAAATATTCTCCGTTTATTTAATAAAAACCTTATAATAAAAAGTTATATAACATGTACGTAACAAGTTTTACCAGTAGACAGTTGCCTTTGTAAAACATACTATATTTTCACATGCCTTACAAAAAACTAATCGTCTATTCTCAACAACATAAAACACGATACCAATTGATTTGTGAATAAACACTTGCGCGCGCACAGTTCTATGCAAATGTTTAGATATCCCTTGGTGTCAATACAATTAGTATTTCAATAATAAACTAACAAAAGATTACACATTGTCAGATCGATAGACATTTCTCGTGTGATTTTATACGGACGTGCCCGAATTGAACTCCTATACTTTCTTTAATTCATCCCCTGATAAATTCATGAAGGTAACACGATAATTTTCCTTGTTTTCTTGGCGATCGCGTGATCACAGGCAATTATCTCATTCAGTGACACGGTGTACGTCACACTTAAACATTATTCTTTCCTCTATAATGTATAAAATTATTTACAGCCTTTGTAGCAATCCACATACATTTTCTAACTGCCCTAGTTTTTATTGATAAAAGGTTGTAGCTTATGCTTTTTATTGCATGCAAAGTCACTATTAATTTATAACATTTTATTATGAATTCAAAAACTCTTTCTTAAATAACAAATACAAAAACCGAATCTTTATAATTACAATCTTGGGTTTAATTAAGGGTTTCTCTCTAATTTATTTCTCTTTCTGCGTTTGTTTCTTTCAGTGTATTTGTTGGTCTCTCTCTTTCTCTTTCTTCTTCCTCTCCTACCCTCTTTCTCTCTCTTTCTGTCTGTCTGTCTCTCTCTCTCTCGCTATATATATATATATATATATATATATATATATATATATATATACACACAGAAAAACGGGAATTTTTAAAAAAATTCTAAAAATATAAGAGTGATGGAAGAAAATGGTTTTATTTATATTACATGAAATATCAAAACTTGCC
>JBAIZL010000001.1:347847782-347850282 GCA_036971475.1 Prosapia bicincta
AATGCTTGCGTTCGAAACCTTTGTATATTTCACTCGTGAAGTATAGTAACGCATCTGTGGTGCTCCTGTGACGTCGAAAGCCGAATTGTGTATCAGCCAGCATGTTCCCAGATTCCAATCTCCATGAAAACCTCTTACAAACGATGCGTTCCATTAGTTTGCCTAGGCACGATGTTAGAGCTATTGGACGATACGAAGCGATCCTCGAGCAAGGTCTGGGCGTAAAATCCCTTGGCCGAAGCGCCTCACTCCACACGAGCAAATGTTAACGTGGCCGGTCAGATCTTCTATGTTACTGTGTTGACCTGGATGACAAGGCCATCCTCATGTCAGAATTGGAGTACTGCTTAGCCGACTTTCTATTATAAGGTAAATGTTTTAAAAAAATATTTATTGATATATCCTGTAACAAGAAACATTTGCAAACAAAAGTTGCAAACATTTATTAAAGGTTCAGGTAATATAAAATAAACATAACAATAAGGGAAAACTTTCCAAATGCTTGATTTTCCGAATCTATAATTTAGGAAAATTTATGAAACTTTTTACTAAGACATAACGCCTTTTATCATTTTATGCTATCTTCATCGAGATACTGATAAACATTTTTGACTCCGATTGTAAACGTTATGTACCAATCGTTATTAACCCTCGTTTAAACGGACGTAATTCTTCAATATTAGACTTCACAAAGTACTTCCTTAATTGGTAGCGTGTGGAATTTTGTGCCTTTATTGCAGTTGTTAGATTTCTTCCAAATGGTTTCCTTTTTTTAGTTATGTATTCAAGCCATGTTTTAGAGTTATGTATTTAATATTATTTATAACATTCAATATTTATTTCATTAATAATTCTGCATGTTAGAGCGTTTCCTATTGTAGATAACCGTTTTAAGGTTAAGTTTATGGGTTTTTTAATGCTTCTGGGTTCTTAGCTCTTATATTTCATAATGTTATCCATTTTATTTTTCGCAGTAAAATGTTGTCAATTTGGTAACGATTAAGGTATTTTAATCCTTCCAAATCGGGACTGAATGCTTTGGCTCAACTTAAAATTCCGAATCAAATTAAAAACTGGGTTTTAGTAAACATATTCATAAATATAGAAACGCATACGTACCCACGGATTAAACAATAGTTGAGATACAATACGCCTAAAGTGAGATCTCTAAAATCAACGAGGAATAACAGCAGTTTATATTGATTCTGACACGTAGGCTATTCTATAAAACAAAAATCTTTCTTGGTGTGTTTTGCGTAATTCCTCTCAGAAATAAGATAACTATAATCTAAATAGCCAAGAGTTGGTAATATCCCTTTTCCAAAATTGTACAAAGTATATCTGAATTTCCCAACAAACCAATGATTTGTTCTACAAATTTTAAAACTGTTCAGTGATCAAGATTGTTCAAATTCTAAAATGTATTGAAAGGAATTACGTCATTACATCAGTTACATTGAAAAATCAATATTTAACAATCTAATCAGCGACGACGACGAAGGTGTACTTCCGCTAGAAAACTACGATATGACATTTTATTGAGTTATGTAAAGCGAAAATACTATCATATGATTACGATGACATATGATCTCGTGTAAGTCTCATTTATTCATACGACTATTCATGATGCCTTGTTTGTTAACTACTATCCCGACCATAGAGGTTTTATGACCCTATCTTGACGGTGTCTCCTTTCGCCATCATTTTCACGTTCACCGTAGAAAATAGACTGGGGTGTCCATTACAACTCTCTTTAAATGTCCTTTTATTTTTATTTTAAATTAAAATTAAAATCACAAATTTAATAATTCAAATTATAAACATTTATTGATTATAAATCATGTAATACAATACGTAGAAGGTTTTTGTAATTTTTAGCATTTTATTGGAAATAAGAAACTGTTTCTGATTTTCTAAGACACGGCAGGCACGTTTTTCTGTAGCCGAGACACAAAAGATGATGAAATTAATAATACATTGTGAGCCACTGCTTTATACCTCATAACTCACAGTGTTTTCCTGACACAGTCATAACTTTTGGTTTTATGAGGTCCACAAGGCAACACTATATTGCTTTCTCCGAGACTTGGCCAATACTCTCTCATTGTTTCCACAAAAAAACATTCTTATATCTATTGATGAATTAATGTTTACAGTATATTTTATACAATAGTAAAATTATGTTTGAATGCTAGGCTTGGATTGAGAAGGTTGACAGTTTAGAATTATTATAGAAGTATTTCTCCTCCTATAGTTTTACTTATCTCCTAAGCAAGCGTGTAGTATAAGTTATATAAATGCAGTAAAAACACAATAACCAGAATAAATTCATTTAAGAACTAAAACAATTTTTCTTACAAGTATTCTATAGGCTAGTCCATACTATTAGACAAAGTCGAGCGATTTCTGTATTTAGACAATGTCTAGATACAACCTAGCGATTGTCTGTCGACAACGGCAAGACAACCACCTTTTCTATAGACATGTCTTTGCAACAAAA